>JAWPHD010006494.1:0-144146 GCA_037043455.1 Cyrtodaria siliqua
CTCTATTTGTGTCAAGAGTTCAGGTCATTCCATGACCATTACCTCTATTTGTGTCAAGAGTTCAGGTCATTCCCTCTATTTGTGTCAAGAGTTCAGGTCATTCCATGACCATTACCCTCTATTTGTGTCAAGAGTTCATGTCATTTTATGACCATTACCTCTATTTGTGTCAAGAGTTCAGGTCATTCTATGACCATTACCTCTATTTGTGTCAACCTCTGTTTGTGTCAAGAGTTCAGGTCATTCTATGACCATTACCTCTATTTGTGTCAAGAGTTCAGGTCATTCTATGACCATTACCTCTATTTGTGTCAAGGGTTCAGGTCATTCTATTACCATTACCTCTATTTGTGTCAAGAGTTCAGGTCATTCCATGACCATTACCTCTATTTGTGTCAAGAGTTCAGGTCATTCCATGACCATTACCTCTATTTGTGTCAAGAGCAGGTCATTCTATGACCATTACCTCTATTTGTGTCAAGAGTTCAGGTCATTCCATGACCATTACCTCTATTTGTGTCAAGAGTTCAGGTCATTCTATGACCATACCTCTATGTGTGTCAAGAGTTCAGGTCATTCTATGACCATTACCTCTATTTGTGTCAAGAGTTCAGGTCATTCTATGACCACTAAGTAAGATTTCAAAATGTTTATAGCTGAGTGGGAGTCTGAGATTGCGACTCAAAACGTTTCTAGAATATGGGGCACATATATATAATACTTCACAATATATTCCAGTTTGAACTATTTATTTAAGAATTAGAACATCGTTTACTGTGAATTATCGTTTAATACATCACGGTTTTGACCGACAAACCGTGATATATTATAGATAATTCAACGTAAACGATGTTCTATTTCTATTCTAATACCCCTAAAATGTGAAAATAACGCAAACATCTGAAATCTTTCGCATTGCTTTGCTTGCTCTCCTAACGTTGCATACGTTACAATGCGGAATGCGCAATGCGCAATGCTTATTCTCCTAACGTTTGCAAAAATTACAGTGATATATCATTCAATATAACGAGATATTTTAAAACTAGGCTATATAGTGCGGGTGTATTAGAATTCTAAATACCTGTAAGTGAAGATCTGAACTGAAAAATCTTAGTAAAAGGGGATAAGTCAGGTAAAATACATGACAGAGTTATCGTTCTTGTCAGATAACATTGTGAAATGATAATGAACACGTGTGCCAAGTTTGAAAGCCTTCTGACGTTTCATTTTGGAAATCTAAGGAAAACAAAAACTTTAATCAAAATGTCGAACGCGTAGACAAATGGAAATTGCCAAACTATAAGCCTGGATTTGCTATGCAATCCAGCTAATAACTTCAATGCTTACCCTCTGCTGTTTTCTCCGACACCTGCGGCCATAATATCATTGGTAACGTACACAACCATGAACCAGAACGACACCAGTGGCACAAAGTAGTAAAACTGGTATGGTCGGTTCATCACAAAGCACAGGGACACTACCAGCAGGTTTAACCGGAACAACACCTAAAAGTAACAAACAGTGGAGCTGTGAAAACCAGACCATAACCAAACACAGAGACTGAGGCTATCAATCGGTTTTCTACCTTAACCTGCTACATACATATATATATATAATGGACTGTTCTTTCTTTGAATTAAGACCATTCCATTTGTGTGACAAGAGTGTGTTTTGGGGGAAATGACTGATCAGCAGCCAGACATTGTAAACCCTGACCAGCCTGCTCGCAGGTTTACAATGGACGCAAAGGCTATCTTAGTCTTGCTTAGCATGTTAAGGATTAAAACCAACCAGAATAAAAGTGCATGCATCAGAAAATGGATTAAGATTAACACACAAACATTAATAAACAAGAGGCCCAAGAGGACTGCATCGCTCCACTTGTGTAATATGCATGGTGTCTATAACTTCTTTTTAATGTTTTTATCGCATTGAACAACAACTTGTTACACATTTGGTGGAAATAGAGTGAACTAGAAAATGTGTCCATGGGACACAGATAACCCGCTTTAGCGCTGCCAGTCATATGTAAATTAACAAAATGTGAAAAGTTATCTGTTTTACTAATATATACATGACTGTTTACTGGGTTTCAGAATCTGGCATATCTGTTACATTTTGTCATATTTTGCAATATTATGGCCTTTTAGTGTAAGTTTTTGATCCTAAAAATATAGAATTAACCCCCGAGCATACAGTTGTTTTGGTTAATGATGTGTCCCTATCAAGTACTCATTATGACATGACAAAAAGGCAGCTGCTGCGATATATATTTCCAGGATCAACAACAATCTGAAAACTGCTTAAAAGGACAGGTTCATTAATGTAAATAAAAGGTTTGGTTTGCAAGTAGCTTAAATGCATTTGATTCATTCACACTTACTTAATAGTTTTAATAATGATTCGGTTCCATTTGCAGCTCACATAGATTTAAAAATGTGTGTATTATAAACATTCAATATTGGGAGATAATTCTGCCCCCTTACCATACATTGTCCTTTATGCTGAGTATCGAGCTTATTCAAGTTGTCATTGAAATAGACACCATGAAAAAACAAGAGCTGTCGGAGAACAGCGCAGCTCGACTATTCGATCAAAAAATTGAGTTTTGAGGGGGGGTGGGGGGATGGGGGTGTGGAGGGGGGAGGGCAACATAGCTATTTGTGTAAGAATTGACCAAAACCAACACAGATATATGTAAAAAATAAAAATAAAATAAAAGTATTCCAGTTTCGAGTGGGGGTAAATAAAATTAGAAAATCGAGTTTTGGGGGGGGGGGGGGGGGGGGGGGGGGGGTTGTGCGTGTAGGTGAGGGGGCAATATAACTATGTGTAAGAATTGACAAAAACGACACAGACATATGTTAAAAACAAGAGGTCAATGACCTTGAAGCTCTACTGATTGATTTTGATTTCAGGAAGTAGTCCCTACAGACTTGTTTTTTGAAAATCTATTTTTAACCGTGGCGGCCATCTTGAATTTCCGGCCGACCTGAAATTTTGCTAAGATCAATAAGACATTAAGAGCAACATTCCTGTGAAGTTTCATGAAAATCCTTCAGGTAGTTTCAAAGAAGTAGTCGCTACAAGTTTTCATTATATAACTCTATGTAAACAAAGCAGCCATGTTTAAGGTCAAATCAAAACGATTTTCGACAAGGACCAACACCATGTCATACTGATCATTTTAGAAAAAGTCCCATATCAATATCTCTTATTGTTTTGAAGAAGTAGTCGCTACAAACTTATTTATTTTAAATCTATTTTTAGCTGTGGCGGCCATCTTGAATTTCCTGCCGACCTGAAATTTTTCTAGGATCAACTAGACATCAAGAGCAACATTCCTGTGAAGTTTCATGAACATCCGTCAAGTAGTTTCAGAGGAGTAGTCGCTACAAGTTTTTACTATATAACTCTATGTAACCAAAGATGGCCACTGGCAGCCATGTTTAACGTCGAATCAAAATAATTTTCCACAAGGATCTACATCATGTCATGCTGATCATTTTAGAAAAAGTCCCATATCAATATCACTTATAGTTTTCAAGAAGTAGTCGCTACAAACTTATTTTTTAAAAATCTATTTTTAGCTGTGACGGCCATCTTGAATTTCTGGCCGACCTGAAATTTTTCTAGGATCAATAAGACATCAAGAGCAACATTCCTGTAAAGTTTCATGACAATCCGCCAAGTAGTTTCAGAGGAGTAGTCGCTACAAGTTTTTACTATATAACTCTATGTAAACAAAGATGGCCGCTGGCAGCCATGTTTAACGTTGAATCAAAACAATTTTTGACTAGGATCAACATCATGTAATGCTGATCATTTTAGAAAAAGTCCCATATCAATATCACTTATAGTTTTCAAGAAGTAGTCGCAACAAACTTATTTTTTAAAAATCTATTTTTAGCTGTGACGGCCATCTTGAATTTCCGGCCGACCTGAAATTTTTCTAGGATCAATTAGACATCAAGAGCAACATTCCTGTAAAGTTTCATGACAATCCGCCAAGTAGTTTCAGAGAAGTAGTCGCTACAAGTTTTTACTATATAACTCTATGTAAACAAAGATGGCCGCTGGCAGCCATGTTTAACGTTGAATCAAAACGATTTTTGACTAGGATCAACATCATGTCATGCTGATCATTTTAGAAAAAGTCCCATATCAATATCACTTATAGTTTTCAAGAAGAAGTCTCTACAAACTTGTATTTTAAAACTCTATTTTTAGCTTTGGCGGCCATCTTGGATTTCACATCAACATGAATTTTTGCTAGGATCAACTAGACTTTATGGGCAACATTTCTGTAAAGTTTCATGAATATCCATCCAGTTGTTTCAGCTGTGAAGTCGCTACAAATAAAAGTTTACGGACGGACGGACGGACGCCGCACCACGGCATAAGCTCTGCTGATCTCTGATCAGTAGAGCTAAAAAATGAGTTTCCAGTGTGGGGGAGGGAGGCAGGGGGTGGTGGGGAGGGGGCAAAATATATGTGTAAGAATCTATGTGTAAGAATTGACCAAAACAACACAGAAATATGCAAAAAAAATAAGATTAAATAAAACTAGAAATTTTTATTGTCCATGGGACAAAAACGTATGGCTCCCCCACTCGGCCGAACAGACATAATTGATGACTCTAGGTCCAACTGTTCTCTATTGATATGAGATCGTTTTGATATTCAATATCCCTGTGACTGTATCTTCTATTTGTATCAGTAAGGCCACATAAAAAATATGTGTGGTTCAGGTAACCCGACCGACCCTATTTTAAGGGGCCGATCCTAAAACTTTTTATGCAAAAATTAAAAATAAACAACAGGCCCAAGAGGGCCTGTGGACGCTCTACTGGCTAAAGATAAAGTTTATGCACAAGGGGCCATAACTCTTTCAAATATCGTTCAACCAGAACATGGTGATGATATAGGCAACTAGGCTTGGTACTGATTGTCCCTGACAAGTTTCGTTGATATCCAGCCGGAGGTTCAGGAGAACTAGTCTGTACAAAGTTAGTGTATTAAAACTTTTAAGGGGCCAAAACTCTGCCAAAATTCATTCAACCAGAACAAGGCAATGATAGGTGCAACTAGGCTTGGTACTGATCATCCCCATCAAGATTCGTTGAAATCCAGCAAGGAGTTCAGAACAGACTAATCTGGACGTTTCTCTACTAAAACCTTTAAAGGGCCATAACCCTGACAAAAATCATTCAACCCGAATATGGCGATGATATGCACAACTAGGCTTGATACTGATCATTCTTGTCAAGTTTCATTAAAATCCAGCCAGGGGTTCAGGAAAACTAGCCCGGAAAATGTTTGTGTATCAAAAAACTTTAAAGGGCCATAACTCCACCAAAAATCTGTTAACCGGAATGCGACGATGATATGCACAACTAAGCTTGGTGCTGATCATCCCTGTAAAGTTTTGTTGAAATGTGGGGAGACGTTCAGGAGAATAGTCCAGACAAAGTTTGTGTATTAAAACCTTTAAAGGGCCATAACTCTGCCAAAAATCATTCAACCGGAACACGGCAAAGATTTGCACAACTAGACCTGGAACTGATCATCCCTAAAAAGTTTTGTTTAAATCTGGCCAGGGGTTCAGGAAAACTAGTCAGGACAAAGTTTGTGTATTAAAACCTTTAAAGGGACATAACTCCGCCAAAATCATTCAACTGGAACACAGTGATGATATGTACAACTAGGCTTGGTACTGATCATTCCTGAAAATTTTCAATGAAATTTGGCCAAATGAAGGCCCTTTTTCTTAATGAGGCCAAAATATAGCATATTTCAGAAAATCAAGGGCCATAACTCAGGTGTAAATGGTCCAATCTGGCTGGTTTTCAAACCTGTCGGACTCATTGATAGTAAAAATCTGGTAAAGTTTGGTAAAGATCGGATTAAAAATGAAGACCCTATCGTATTAAGGCAAAATATAGCATTTTTAACTAAATCAAAGGCCATAACTCCGCTGTTGCTGGTCCGATCTGGCTGGTTTTCAAACTTGTCCAAGCTTTCATTGATATTAACAATCTAGTAACTTTTGGTAAAGATCGGATGAAAAATGAAGACCCTATCTTCTTAACGAGGCAAAATATAGCCTTTTTTAACTAAATCAAGGGCCATAACTCCACTGTTACTAGTCCGATCTGACTGGTTTTCAAACTTATCCGAGCTTTCATTGATATTAACAAGATGGTAAAGTTTGGTAAAGATCGGATGAACAATGAAGCCCCTATCGTCTTAACGAGGCAAAATATAGCATTTTAAACTAAATCAAGGGCCATAACTCCGCTGTTACTAGTCAAATATGAATGTTTTTCAAACTTGTCCGAGCTTTCATTGATATTAACAATCTGATAAAATTTGGTAAAGATCGGATGAACAATGAAGCCCCTATCGTCCTAACGAGGCAAAATATAGCATTTTTAATTAAATCAAGGGTCATAACTCCGCTGTTACTGGTCCGATATGGCTGGTTTTCAACGACATTAACAATGTGGTAAATTTTGGTAAAGATAGGATGAAAAATGAAGGCCCTATTGTCTTAACGAAGCAAAATATAGCATTTTGAACTAAATCAAGGGCCATAACTCCGCCGATACTTGTCCGATCTGGCTAGTTTTCGAACTTGTCCGAGCTTTCATTGATAGTAACAATCTGGTAAAGTTTGGTAAAGATAGGATAAAAAACGAAGGCCCTATCATCTTAACGAGGCAAAATATAGCATTTTGAACTAAATCGGTAAAGATCGAGTGAAAGATGAAGGCCCTATCATCTTAAAGAGGCAAAATTTAGCGTTTTTAACTAAATCAAGGGCCATAACTCCGCTGTCAATAGTCCGATCTAGCTGATTTCAAACTTGTCTGAGCTTTCATTGATATTAACAATCTGTGCAAGTTTGGTATATAATAAATAATAAATGAAGGTGCAGGAGCGTTCACAAGGCTTAATATGGCATTTTTCAGCAAAACAAGGGCCATAACTCTAGTGTTACTGGCCCAATTCAGCTGATTTTCGAACTTGTCCAAGCTATAATTAGTATTAACAATCTACGCAAGTTTGGTAACGATCAAATAATAAATGAAGGTGTTAGAGCGTTCACAAGGCAGAAAATAGCAATTTTCAGAAAAAACAAGGGCCATAACTCCAGTGTTACTGATCCGATTTGGCTGGTTTTTGAACTTGTCTGAGCTTTCATTAATATTAACAAACTGTGCAAGTTTGGTAAAGATCAAATAATAAATGAAGGTGCTAGAGTGTTCACAAGGCTTAATATGGCATTTTTCAGCAAAACAAGGGCCATAACTCCGGTGAAATTTATCTGATCTGGCTGGTTTTCAAACTTGTCCGAGCTTTCATTGATATAAAGACACTGGCAACGTTTCGTAAAGATTCAATGAATAATAAAGGCCCTAGAGTGTTCACAAGGCAAAAGTGAATAGACGGACGACGGACGGACGGACGACGGACAACTCGCCATCCCATAAGCTCTGCTGGCCTTCGGCCAGTAGAGCTAAAAAATAAAATAAAATAAATAAATAAAATAAATTGTTGATAAGCCAAAAAAATCGAACTCAAGGTATAGTAATTTAACATATTAAATTCACTATCAGAATTTAATTCATTACTGAAAAAAAACAAAAAGCAGCCTACCTACATACCCTATTTTTTTTGCCAGTGTTACCTGAACCACTCATATTATTTTGTTGGGCCTAATATCTACTGGTCATGACCAACCATCGATCCAATTTTGAGGACCCTAGGTCCAACCATTCT
Source organism: Cyrtodaria siliqua (assembly GCA_037043455.1). NCBI lineage: Eukaryota > Metazoa > Mollusca > Bivalvia > Adapedonta > Hiatellidae > Cyrtodaria > Cyrtodaria siliqua. The sequence goes on from JAWPHD010006494.1 coordinate 7,786, forward strand.
CTAGTTATTGATCGGACATTGTCTAGTTATTGATCGGGATCGTTTCGATAGTCAAGGTCACTGCGACCTTCAAGGTCACTGCGACCTTCAAGGTCACTGTGACCTTGACCTTTGACCCCAATATCAATAGGGGTCACGACCAACCATCCTTCCAAGTTTGAGGACCCTAGGTGCAACCATTGTCTAATTATTGATCGCACATCGTTTTGATAGTCAAGGTCACCTCGAACTTGACCTCTGACCTAGTGACCCCAAAATCAATAGGAGTCATCTACTGGTCATGACCAACCATCCTTCCAAGTCTGAGGACCCTAGGTCCAACCATTGTGTATTTATTGATCGGACATCGTTTTGATAGTCAATGTCATCGCGACCTTCACCTTTGACCTAGTGATCCCAAAATCAATATGGGTCATCTACTTGTCATGACCAACCATCCTTCCAAGTTTGAGGACCCTAGGTCCAACCATTCTCTAGTTATTGATCGGACATCGTTTGTGACACAGACAGAAAGCACAAAATCAACATGGCTCCCCTACCACACTTTGTGTGTGGGAGCCATAAATATTCCAGTTTATGCTATAAGAAATCCCAAACCAAAATTATAAATATATACATGCTTACATGCAAACCTAGATCTGCCTTTATTGCACATTTTATGGGCAATCACAATTTGGGTTCCATGGGAGCCCAGAATTAGCAGAAGACAAAATTACTTACCCGACCCTTTACAACATACTATACGGAAACCAATTCCCAAATTTAGACAATTCCCAGCTAGGACAAGAAATATAAGAGATAAAGACCGGTAAACACAGCTTACACGCAAAATTTGATGTGAAACAGACACATTTTAAGGGCTATCAGAATTTGGGTTCCATGGGAGCCCATGGATTACAGGAACCAAAATTACTTAAGCAGCCCTTAAGATGAAGCTATAAGGAATCCCATGGCCAAATTTGGTTGTGCTAGGATGAGAAATGTAAGAGATATAGACTTGTAAACACAGCTTACACGCAAACCTTGATGTGGGACGCCAACGCCGGGGTGATTACATAAGCTCTCTTATTCTTTGAATAGTCGAGCTAATAAAAGTGCTGGAGTATTAACAACAAAAAGTTACAAACAGACAACGACGGACAACACGCCTTCCCTAGAGCTAGTATATAATTGTTAGTTTCATTTATTCTTTTATCTAGACCAGAAACAAAGACAAGAGGTCAATGACCTTGAAGCTCTACTGATAGATTTTTGATAGCTAGGTCAACATTCCTGTGAAGTTTCATGAAAATCCATCGAGTAGTTTCATAGGAGTAGTCGCTACAAGTTTTCATTATATAACTCTATGTAAACAAAGATGGCCGCTGGCGACCATGTTTAATGTCAAATCAAAATAATTTTTGACAAGGATCAACCTATTTTTAGCCATGGCGGCCATCTTGAATTTCCGGCCAACCTGAAATTTTGCTAGGATCAATTAGACATCAAGAGCAACATTCCTGTAAAGTTTAATGAAAATCTGTCAAGTAGTTACAGAGGAGTAGTTGTTACAAGTTTTTACTATATAACTATGTAAACAAAGATGGCCACTGACAGCCATGTTTAACATCGAATCAAAACGATTTTCGACAAGGACCAACACCATGACATGCTGATCATTTAAGAAAAAGTCCCATATCAATATCACTTATAGTTTTCAAAAAGTAGTCACTACAAACTTGTTTTTTGAAAATCTACTTTTAGCCGTGGCGGCCATCTTGAATTTCCGGCCGACCTGAAGTTTTGTTAGGATCAATTAGACATCAAGAGCAACATTCGTGTGAAGTTTCATGAAAATCCATCAAGTAGTTTCAGAGGAGTAGTCGCTACAAGTTTTCATTATATAACTCTATGTAAACAAAGATGGCCGCTGGCAGCCATGTTTAACGTCGAATCAAATAATTTTCGACAAGGATCAACATCATGTCATACTGATCATTTTAGGAAAAGTTGCATATCAATATCACTTATAGTTTTTAAGAAGTAGGCGCTACAAACTTGTATTTTGAAAATTTATTTTTAGCCGTGGCAGCCATCTTAAATTTCCGGCCGACCTTAAATTTTGCTAGGATCAACTAGACATCAAGAGCAACATTCCTGTGAAGATTCATGAAAATCCGCCAAGTAGTCTCAGAGAAGTAGTCGCTACAAATTTTTACTATACAAACTCTATGTAAACAAAGATGGCCACTGGCGCCCATGTTTAATGTCGAATCAAAATAATTTTCGACAAGGATCAACATCATGTCATGCTGATCGTTTTAGAAAAAGTCCCATATCAATATCACTTACAGTTTTCAAGCAGTAGTCACTACAAATTTATTTATTTTAAATCTATTTTTAGCCGTGGCGGCCATCTTGAATTTCCGGCCAGACTGAAATTTTTCTAGGATCAACTAGATATCAAGTGCAACATTACTGTGAAGTTTCATGAACATCTGTCTAGTAGTTTCAGAGTAGTAGTCGCTATAAGTTTTTACTATATAACTCTATGTAAACAAAAATGGCAACTTACAGCCATGTTTAACGTCAAATCAAAATAATGTTCGACTAGGATCAACATCATGTCATGCTGATCATTTTAGAAAAAGTTCCATATGAATATCACTTATAGTTTTCAAGAAGTAGGCGCTACAAACTTATCTTTTAAAATTCTATTTTTAGCTGTGGCGGCCATCTTGAATTTCGGGCCGACCTTAAATTTTGCGAGGATCAATAAGACATCAAGAGCAACATTCCTGTAAAGTTTCATGAAAATCCGTCAAGTAGTTTCAGAGGAGTAGTCGCTACAAATTTTTACTATACAAACTCTATGTAAACAAAGATGGCCACTGGCAGCCATGTTTAACGTCGAATCAAAACGATTTTTGACAAGGAACAACATCATGTCATGCTGATCATTTTAGAAAAAGTCCCATATCAATATCACTTACAGTTTTCAAGCAGTAGTCACTACAAATTTATTTATTTTAAATCTATTTTTAGCCGTGGCGGCCATCTTGAATTTCCGGCCAGCCTGAAATTTTTCTAGGATCAACTAGATATCAAGTGCAACATTACTGTGAAGTTTCATGAACATCTGTCTAGTAGTTTCAGAGGAGTAGTCGCTACAAGTTTTTACTATATAACTCTATGTAAACAAAAATGGCAACTTACAGCCATGTTTAACGTCAAATCAAAATAATGTTCGACTAGGATCAACATCATGTCATGCTGATCATTTTAGAAAAAGTTCCATATGAATATCACTTATAGTTTTCAAGAAGTAGGCGCTACAAACTTATCTTTTAAAATTATTTTTTTAGCTGTGGCGGCCATCTTGAATTTCGGGCCGACCTTACATTTTGCGAGGATCAATAAGACATCAAGAGCAACATTCCTGTAAAGTTTCATGAAAATCCGTCAAGTAGTTTCAGAGGAGTAGTCGCTACAAATTTTTACTATACAAACTCTATGTAAACAAAGATGGCCACTGGCAGCCATGTTTAACGTCGAATCAAAACGATTTTTGACAAGGAACAACATCATGTCATGCTGATCATTTTAGAAAAAGTCCCATATCAATATCACTTATAGTTTTCAAGAAGAAGTCGCTACAAACTTGTATTTTAAAACTCTATTTTTAGCTTTGGCGGCCATCTTGGATTTCACATCAACATGAATTTTTGCTAGGATCAACTAGACTTTATGGGCAACATTTCTGTAAAGTTTCATGAATATCCATTTAGTAGTTTCAGAGGAGTTGTCGCTACAAATAAAAGTTTACGGACGGACGACGGACGCCGCACCACGGCATAAGCTCTGCTGATCTCTGATCAGTAGAGCTAATAAAAATAAATCCTCCTGGAAAGAATGAACCGGAAATGTTTGAGTTATAATAAATGCATACTATGGTAATTCTAATGATAAGAATGCATGCACAGTCCAACAGAGTTAGATATGAATACGCTATCGTTTACGTGGAAATGTAATGCACGTGTGAAGGTATGAGAAACCTGACGTCTGTTTTATTCTTCCTTATATATAAATATGCATGCACGTATACTGCCATCATATGTTCCATGTCACTCCTCTTTAAAGGGACACGTGCCAATCTTGAACACATATTATTGCATTAAAACAAAACAAACATCTACAAAAGTGTCTTTTGAAACAAATTATCCCTATGTTTCGACCATGATGTAGGTGACACCAACATATGAAGTAACAGAAATAATAGCAAAAATGGAAAACAAAATGCCAAAAAAATATATAGAAAGCTTTGAGCAATAATTATTCTACTACGATAGACAAGCGTCTACTCTACAATGATTAATCAAGCGTGATGATTACAGGGTCTGTTGTGACACATCACACATTAGCTTACACGTGAACTTACTTCGAGGAGTCTGCGTAACCCGTTCTTTCTCATTTGCCAATATTGAGGTAAATGACGACACCCGCTCTGAAAGATTAAAGCACAAGTTTAAAGGCACTGTATCTGTTGTCATGCTAAAAGGTACTGTATCTGTTATTTTAAAGTCTGAGAATGAATGTTTATGGTTTGATAAATACTTGCATATTTCTCAACTGTCAGAAAAATGTGCAACCAGACCAGGGCTAGAACAATGATACTGGTTCAATGTTAAAGGGAAGCTGACAGAGTAGACACTGTTTCCAGTAAGACAGTGTTATGGGGGAACACTGTTACTGGCTCAATGTTACAGAGAAGCTGACAGAGTAGACACTGTTTCCAGTAAGACAGTGTTATGGGGGAACACTGTTACTGGCTCAATGTTACAGAGAAGCTGACAGAGTAGACGCTGTTACCAGTAAGACAGTGTTACGGGGGAACACTGTAACGGGGAAGATATTGTAACCAGGAAGACTGTGTTATGAGGGAACACTTACTGGTTCAATGTTACAGAGAAGCTGACCGAGTAGACACTGTTACAGTAAGACAGTGTTATGGGGGAACACTGTTACTGGGAAGACACTGTTACCAGGAAGACAGTGTTATGGGGAACACTGTTACTGGGAAGACACTGTTACCAGGAAGACACTGTTATGGGGGAACACTGTTACTGGGAAGACACTGTTACCAGGAAGACACTGTTATGGGGGAACACTGTTACTGGGAAGACACTGTTACCAGGAAGACACTGTTATGAGCAACACTGTTACTGGGAAGACACTGTTACTGGGAAGACACTTTTACTGGGAAGACACTGTTACTGGGAAGACACTGTTACCAGGAAGACACTGTTATGAGCAACACTGTTACTGGGAAGACACTGTTACCAGCAAAACACTGTTACCAAGCAGACACTGTTACTGGGCAGACACTGTTACCAGGAAGACACTGTTACTGGGAAGATACTGTTACCAGGAAGACACTGTTACTGGGCAGATACTGTTACCAGGAAGACACTGTTACTGGGCACTTTTACCAGGAAGACACTGTTACTGGGCAGACACTGTTACTAGGCAGATCTTTTTACCGGATAAACACTGTTACATCATTCATGTAGGGTAAATGGTTGTAATAAAGTGCTTATTGAAAGCAACACTATTTAGATACAGATACAGTGCCTTTACTAACTAATAAGCTCCCAAAGAGATTATCTTGTTATTCTATGCTTTAAATGTTGACGAGTGTAATACACCTACATCAATGACGAACAAATAATATTTTATAGGCAAATCTAAATAAGGAATTAATATGTTTGTGGGCATTTTCTTCGAACTACAAAACATCAAAAATCCTGAGAAAAAATATCAGTTTCAGATATTGAATGTATTTTCAAACTTTTAAAGGAAAACAAAAAAAGACACTTTTGTACATGTTTGGATAATTTTATCCATGAATATGCTCTGCAATATTAACGTGTGCTACTTTACCCTTGATGTTTGATCTACAGGTTGATACTTGAACATCTTTTTGCATAAAATAGGAAGTTTATCAATTGTTTTCAAAATGACTGCAATGGTAAAACAGCATTATTGACAACAAACATCTCAAACTGTTTTTGTTTAAATGTTAGTCTCACTTTCTAGAATGACTGAAATTATTAAAAAATCACCGGTTGTGAATGGCGAATTTACCACAGAACGTGATTCATGGAGTTTGTCATAAACTACAGGCGTTTAAAACAGCAATTTCACCAAAAAAAAAAAAGTGTATAATTCTAAAATAAATATGTACTGTAACTCAACAAATAAAGGTGTACCGATTAGTTGATCAGTCTCAAAGCTTTCTATATATACATGATGGAGATAAGAGGCACACAATGAAAACAACATAAAACATACGGATGGATAAATGCTAGACTTCTTTAACTTTATATATAATAAGAGCACCTTCCCTAATGGTAGTGCCCCCCACCCCCCCACACACACACCCACACCCACCACCTTTTCAATCCTGCCCCCACCCACCCCAAAAAATAAATAAAAAAAAAATAAATAAAAAAAATATTATTTTAATTTTTCATTAATTTTTTAATTTTTCAGAATTTGTTAATTGAAATGCGAACCAAACCATCATACTATGTTTCAGTTGCATATCCCATGTGAATAATCAATAAACTATTGCCTGGGGCACTTGTTTCATCCAAGGGGCTTTCAGCATTAACTTGAGCAATTTGTAAAATGGGTTCAAAAATTATATATCACTGGAACTGGAATTTATAGTGGTAAATAAAATTACCTTGGTTTTGAAAATCGGTTGAGAAATAAATACTTTACAGCCAAAATGTTATTTTGGTGTGGTTTTTCCCTTGTTGATGGGACAGCAGAAAATCAAATAATCTCAAATAATTTCAGTTTGTCGTAACATTTTGCTATAAAACTTTCAGAGTGTTTTCATTTACATTTATTCAACGCATTAAATTTTTGGATAGACAGATAGAAGTTCTAAAAAAATTATATTTTTCAAATTTTTGAAGTAGCAGAAATTTGCATTGAAAATGCACTATCAAAAACAACTTTTGCATGTGAACTTCAGTTTGTCGTAACATTTTGCTATAAAACTTTCAGAGTGTTTTCATTTACATTTATTCAACACATTACATTTTTGGATAGAAGTTCTAAAACAAGAGGCCCAAGAGGGCCTGTGGACGCTCTACTGGCTAACACGGCTCTTATAACATGAATGAAGCGAGTGACTGCCATTAAAAAACAGATTTTTAACTAAATCAAGGCCCATAACTAAAGAATTTGGTAAAGTTTGGGTAAAGATCAGATGAAAATGAAGGCCCTACCATATTAACGAGGCAAAATATAGCATTTTTAACTAAATCAAGAGCCATAACTCCTCTGTTACTGGTCCGACTGGTCCAACATAGAGCTAAAAAAAAAAAAAAATAAAAAAAAAAAATAATAATAATACCGGTAATCATTTTAAAAAAAATTATTCAAAAAAAAAAAAATTATTCAAAAAAAAAAAAAAAGGTATTCAAAAAATAAAAAAAAAATAAAAAAAAAAAATAAAAAAAAAAAAATAAATAAAAAAAAAAAAATTAAACTAGAGTGTACACACGGTTTTTCCAAAGTTTGACCTAGTGACCTAGTTTTTAACTTCATGTGACCCATTTCCGAACTTGATCAAGATATAATTAAGATAAACAATTTGACAAAGTTTCATCAAGATTGGGTAACAAATATGACCTCTAGAGTGTACACAAGTTTTTTCAAGTATTTGACCTAGTGACCTAGTTTTTGACCCCACATGACCCATTTTTGAACTTGACCGAGATTTCATTGAGACAAACATTCTGACAAAGTTTCATGATGATTGCATCAGAAATGTGGCCTCTAGAGTGTACACAAGCAAAAGTTAACGGACGACGGACAGACGACGGACAACACACCATCCCATAAGCTCTGCTGGCCCTTGGCCAGTAGTGCTAAAAAGTAAAAAAATGTTAAAAAAAAATGTTAAAAAAAAAAAAAAAATAATATCTGCTAAAGTTTGCCAAAGATCAGATGCAAAATGAAGGCCCTATCGTATGACGAGGCAAATTATAGCATTTTTAACAAAATCAAGGGCCATAACTCCACTGTTACTGGTTCGATCTGGTTGGTTTTCAAACTTGACCAAGCTTTCATAGACATTAACAATCTGATAAAGTTTGGTAAAGATCGGATGAAAAATCTTAAAGAGGCAAAATATATCATTTTGAACTAAATCAAGGGCCATAACTCCGCTGTTACTGGTCCGATATGAATGGTTTTCGAACTTGTCCGAGCTTTCATTGATATTAACAATCTGATAAAGTTTGGTAAAGATCGGATGAACAATGAAGCCCCTATTGTCTTGAGGCAAAATATAGCATTTTTAACTAAATCAAGGGCCATAACTCCGCTGTTACTGGTCCAATATGGCTGGTTTTCGAACTTGTCCGAGCTTTCATTGATATTAACAATCTGATAAAGTTTAGTAAAGATCGGATGAACAATGAAGCCCCTATCGTCTTAACGAGGCAAAATATAGCATTTTTATCTAAATCAAGGGCCATAACTCCTCCGTTACTGGTCCGATATGGCTGGTTTTCAAACTTGTTTGAGCTTGCAACGACATTAACAATCTGATAAAGATTGGTAAAGATCGGATGAACAATGAAGCCCCTATCATCTTAACGATGCAAAATATAGCATTTTTAACTAAATCAAGGGTCATAACTCCGCTGTTACTGGTCCGATATGGCTGGTTTTCGAACTTGTCCGAGCTTTCATTGATATTAACAATGTGGTAAAGTTTAGTAAAGATAGAATGAAAAACGAAGGCCCTATCGTCTTAACGAGGCAAAATATAGTAATATAGCATTTTTAACTAAATCAAGGACCATAACTCCGCTGTTACTGGTCCGATCTGACTGGTTTTCGAACTTGTCCGAGCTTTCATTGATATTAACAATGTGGTAAAGTATGGTAAAGATCGGATGAAAAATGAAGGCCCTATCGTCTTAACAAAAAGTTAACGCCGACGACGGACTACGGACGACGGACAGCGGACGACGGACAACTCGGCATCCCATAAGCCTGCTGGCCTTCGGCCAGTAGAGCTAAAAATTATATTTTTCAAATTTTTAAAGTAGCAGAAATTTGCAGAAATTTGCATTGAAAATGCACTATCAAAAACAACTTTTGCAAGTGAACTTTTTATTTCTCATCCGATTTTGAAAAAGTAAGGTATTTTTATTTACCACTAAAATTGTCTGTTTCAATGATATACAACTTATTTAGGTACTAGATGAATTTTGTCTGAAAAGTCCAAAAAACCTTTGGCTGAAAAAAGCGACCCAAACAATCGGCCTCATGATCCATCCGATTTAATTACTGTTAATAAAATAGTTTCATCTTAGTTTCGTCTCGTAGTAAACTTGACAATTTTCTCTAGTTTTTGTTGTATAAATCATTAATATTAATTCATATGATGCTTTAAATTATTGTTTTCTGATCAAGAACACTTTTTTAAATTATATGTACAACTGCTACCAAAATGAACTCAATATGAATTAATACTAACGGTTAACAACAAAACCCGTAGTCGTCGAGTTTTCCAGACTTAACTTTTTCAAATAAACAATAATTAAACCGAGGGTAACATGCGACTGAATTTAAAGCATGTGCACATTTCATATGAAACGGAAGCATTATTACGAGAGTTTTGTATGAAACTGAAGCATTATTACGAGAGTTTTGTATGAAACTGAAGCATTATTACGAGAGTTTTGTATGAAACTGAAGCATAATTACGAGAGTTTTGTATGAAACTGAAGCATAATTACGAGAGTTTTGTATGAAACTGAAGCATTATTACGAGAGTTTTGTATGAAACTGAAGCATTATTACGTGAGTTTTGTATGAAACTGAAGCATTATTAGGAGAGTTTTGTATGAAACTGAAGCATTATTAGGAGAGTTTTGTATGAAACTGAAGCATTATTACGAGAGTTTTGTATGAAACTGAAGCATTATTACGAGAGTTTTGTATGAAACGGAAGCATTATTACGTGAGTTTTATATGAAACTGAAGCATTATTACGTGAGTTTTGTATGAAACTGAAGCATTATTACGAGAGTTTTGTATGAAACTGAAGCATAATTACGAGAGTTTTGTATGAAACTGAAGCATTATTACGAGAGTTTTGTATGAAACTGAAGCATTATTACGAGAGTTTTGTATGAAACTGAAGCATTATTAGGAGAGTTCTGTATGAAACTGAAGCATTATTACGAGAGTTTTGTATGAAACTGAAGCATTATTACGAGAGTTTTGTATGAAACTGAAGCATAATTACGAGAGTTTTGTATGAAACTGAAGCATTATTAGGAGAATTGTGTATGAAACTGAAGCATTATTAGGAGAGTTTTGTATGAAACTGAAGCATAATTACGAGAGTTTTGTATGAAACTGAAGCATTATTACGAGAGTTTTGTATGAAACTGAAGTATTATTACGAGAGTTTTGTATGAAACTGAAGCATTATTACGTGAGTTTTGTATGAAACTGAAGTATTATTACGAGAGTTTTGTATGAAACTGAAGCATTATTACGAGAGTTTTGTATGAAACTGAAGCATTATTACGTGAGTTTTGTATGAAACTGAAGTATTATTACGTGAGTTTTGTATGAAACTGAAGCATTATTACGAGAGTTTTGTATGAAACTGAAGCATTATTACGAGAGTTTTGTATGAAACTGAAGCATAATTACGAGAGTTTTGTATGAAACTGAAGCATTATTAGGAGAGTTTTGTATGAAACTGAAGCATAATTACGAGAGTTTTGTATGAAACTGAAGCATTATTACGAGAGTTTTGTATGAAACTGAAGCATTATTACGAGAGTTTTGTATGAAACTGAAGCATAATTACGAGAGTTTTGTATGAAACTGAAGTAATATTACGAGAGTTTTGTATGAAACTGAAGCATTATTACGTGAGTTTTGTATGAAACTGAAGTATTATTACGAGAGTTTTGTATGAAACTGAAGCATTATTACGAGAGTTTTGTATGAAACTGAAGCATAATTACGAGAGTTTTGTATGAAACTGAAGCATTATTAGGAGAATTGTGTATGAAACTGAAGCATTATTAGGAGAGTTTTGTATGAAACTGAAGCATAATTACGAGAGTTTTGTATGAAACTGAAGCATTATTACGAGAGTTTTGTATGAAACTGAAGTATTATTACGAGAGTTTTGTATGAAACTGAAGCATTATTACGTGAGTTTTGTATGAAACTGAAGTATTATTACGAGAGTTTTGTATGAAACTGAAGCATTATTACGAGAGTTTTGTATGAAACTGAAGCATTATTACGTGAGTTTTGTATGAAACTGAAGTATTATTACGAGAGTTTTGTATGAAACTGAAGCATTATTACGAGAGTTTTGTATGAAACTGAAGCATTATTACGAGAGTTTTGTAGGAAACTGAAGCATAATTACGAGAGTTTTGTATGAAACTGAAGCATTATTAGGAGAGTTTTGTATGAAACTGAAGCATAATTACGAGAGTTTTGTATGAAACTGAAGCATTATTACGAGAGTTTTGTATGAAACTGAAGCATTATTACGAGAGTTTTGTATGAAACTGAAGCATAATTACGTGAGTTTTTGTATGAAACTGAAGTATTATTACGAGAGTTTTGTATGAAACTGAAGCATTATTACGTGAGTTTTAGTATGAAACTGAAGCTATTATTACGAGAGTTTTGTATGAAACTGAAGCATAATTACGAGAGTTTTGTATGAAACTGAAGCATTATTACGAGAGTTTTGTATGAAACTGAAGTATTATTACGAGAGTTTTGTATGAAACTGAAGCATTATACGTGAGTTTTGTATGAACTGAAGTATTATTACGAGAGTTTGTATGAAACTGAAGCATTATTACGTGAGTTTTGTATGAAACTGAAGCATAATTACGAGAGTTTTGTATGAAACTGAAGATTATTACGAGAGTTTTGTATGAAACTGAAGCATTATTACTTGAGTTTTGTATGAAACTGAAGTATTATTACGAGAGTTTTGTATGAAACTGAAGCATAATTACGAGAGTTTTGTATAAACTGAAGCATTATTACGAGAGTTTTGTATGAAACTGAAGCATTATTACGTGAGTTTTGTATGAAACTGAAGCATTATTACGAGAGTTTTGTATGAAACTGAAGCATTATTACGAGAGTTCTGTATGGAAACTGAAGCATTATTACCCGAGTTTTGTATGAAACTGAAGCATTATAACATAGGTTTTGTATGAAACTGAAGCATAATTACGAGAGTTTTGTATGAAACTGAAGCATTATTACGAGAGTTTTGTATGAAACTGAAGCATTATTACGAGAGTTTTGTATGAAACTGAAGCATTATTACGTGAGTTTTGTATGAAACTGAAGCATTATTACGTGAGTTTGTATGAAACTGAAGTATTATTACGAAAGTTTTGTATGAAACTGAAGCATTATTACGAGAGTTTTGTATGAAACTGAAGCATAATTACGAAAGTTTTGTATGAAACTGAAGCATTATTACGAGGAGAGTTCTGTATGAAACTGAAGCATTATTACCCGAGTTTTGTATGAAACTGAAGCATTATAACATGAGTTTTGTATGAAACAAGCATAATTACGAGAGTTTTGTATGAAACTGAAGCATTATTACGAGAGTTTTGTATGAAACTGAAGCATTATTACGTGAGTTTTGTATGAAACTGAAGCATTATTACGTGAGTTTTGTATGAAACTGAAGTATTATTACGAAAGTTTTGTATGAAACTGAAGCATTATTACGAGAGTTTTGTATGAAACTGAAGCATAATTACGAGAGTTTTGTATGAAACTGAAGCATTATTACGAGTATGAAACTGAAGCATTATTACGAGAGTTTTGTATGAAACTGAAGCATTATTACGAGAGTTTTGTATGAAACTGAAGCATTATTACGAGAGTTTTGTATGAAACTGAAGCATAATTACGAGAGTTTTGTATGAAACTACTGAAGCATTATTAGGAGAATTGTGTATGAAACTGAAGCATTATTAGGAGAGTTTTGTATGAAACTGAAGCATTATTAGGAGAGTTTTGTATGAAACTGAAGCATTATTAGGAGAGTTTTGTATGAAACTGAAGCATTATTACGAGAGTTTTGTATGAAACTGAAGCATTATTACGAGAGTTTTGTATGAAACTGAAGCATTATTACGTGAGTTTTGTATGAAACTGAAGCATTATTAGGAGAGTTTTGTATGAAACTGAAGCATTATTAGGAGAGTTTTGTATGAAACTGAAGCATTATTAGGAGAGTTTTGTATGAAACTGAAGCATAATTACGAGAGTTTTGTATGAAACTGAACATTATTAGGAGAGTTTTGTATGAAACTGAAGCATTATTAGGAGAGTTTTGTATGAAACTGAAGCATTATTACGTGAGTTTTGTATGAAACTGAAGTATTATTACGAGAGTTTTGTATGAAACTGAAGCATTATTACGTGAGTTTTGTATGAAACTGAAGCATAATTACGAGAGTTTTGTATGAAACTGAAGTATTATTACGAGAGTTTTGTATGAAACTGAAGCATTATTACGTGAGTTTTGTATGAAACGGAAGTATTATTACGAGAGTTTTGTATGAAACTGAAGCATAATTACGAGAGTTTTGTATGAAACTGAAGCATTATTACGAGAGTTTTGTATGAAACTGAAGCATTATTACGTGAGTTTTGTATGAAACTGAAGCATTATTACTAGAGTTTTGTATGAAACTGAAGCATTATAACGAGAGTTCTGTATGAAACTGAAGCATTATTACCTGAGTTTTGTATGAAACTGAAGCATTATAACATGAGTTTTGTATGAAACTGAAGCATAATTACGAGAGTTTTGTATGAAACTGAAGCATTATTACGAGAGTTTTGTATGAAACTGAAGCATTATTATGAGAGTTTTGTATGAAACTGAAGCATTATTACGAGTTTTGTATGAAACTGAAGCATTATTACGTGAGTTTTGTATGAAACTGAAGCATTATTACGTGAGTTTTGTATGAAACTGAAGTATTATTACGAAAGTTTTGTATGAAACTGAAGCATTATTACGAGAGTTTTGTATGAAACTGAAGCATAATTACGAGAGTTTTGTATGAAACTGAAGCATTATTACGAGAGTTTTGTATGAAACTGAAGCATTATTACGAGAGTTTTGTATGAAACTGAAGCATTATTACGTGAGTTTTGTATGAAACTGAAGCATTATTACGTGAGTTTTGTATGAAACTGAAGCATTATTACGAGAGTTTTGTATGAAACTGAAGCATTATTACGAGAGTTTTGTATGAAACTGAAGCATTATTACGAGAGTTTTGTATGAAACTGAAGCATTATTACGAGAGTTTTGTATGAAACTGAAGCATAATTACGAGAGTTTTGTATGAAACTGAAGCATTATTACGAGAGTTTTGTATGAAACTGAAGCATTATTACGCGAGTTTTGTATGAAACTGAAGCATTATTACGAGAGTTTTGTATGAAACTGAAGCATTATTACGAGAGTTTTGTATGAAACTGAAGCATTATTACGAGAGTTTTGTATGAAACTGAAGCATTATTACGAGAGTTTTGTATGAAACTGAAGCATTATTAGGAGAGTTTTGTATGAAACTGAAGCATTATTACGAGAGTTTTGTATGAAACTGAAGCATTATTACGAGAGTTTTGTATGAAACTGAAGCATAATTACGAGAGTTTTGTATGAAACTGAAGCATTATTAGGAGAATTGTGTATGAAACTGAAGCATTATTAGGAGAGTTTTGTATGAAACTGAAGCATAATTACGAGAGTTTTGTATGAAACTGAAGCATTATTACGAGAGTTTTGTATGAAACTGAAGTATTATTACGAGAGTTTTGTATGAAACTGAAGCATTATTACGTGAGTTTTGTATGAAACTGAAGTATTATTACGAGAGTTTTGTATGAAACTGAAGCATTATTAGGAGAGTTTTGTATGAAACTGAAGCATTATTAGGAGAGTTTTGTATGAAACTGAAGCATTATTACGAGAGTTTTGTATGAAACTGAAGCTTTATTACGAGAGTTTTGTATGAAACGGAAGCATTATTACGTGAGTTTTGTATGAAACTGAAGCATTATTACGTGAGTTTTGTATGAAACTGAAGCATTATTACGAGAGTTTTGTATGAAACTGAAGCATAATTACGAGAGTTTTGTATGAAACTGAAGCATTATTAGGAGAATTGTGTATGAAACTGAAGCATTATTAGGAGAGTTTTGTATGAAACTGAAGCATTATTAGGAGAGTTTTGTATGAAACTGAAGCATTATTAGGAGAGTTTTGTATGAAACTGAAGCATTATTACGAGAGTTTTGTATGAAACTGAAGCATTATTACGAGAGTTTTGTATGAAACTGAAGCATTATTACGTGAGTTTTGTATGAAACTGAAGCATTATTAGGAGAGTTTTGTATGAAACTGAAGCATTATTAGGAGAGTTTTGTATGAAACTGAAGCATTATTAGGAGAGTTTTGTATGAAACTGAAGCATAATTACGAGAGTTTTGTATGAAACTGAAGCATTATTAGGAGAGTTGTGTATGAAACTGAAGCATTATTAGGAGAGTTTTGTATGAAACTGAAGCATTATTACGAGAGTTTTGTATGAAACTGAAGCATTATTACGAGAGTTTTGTATGAAACGGAAGCATTATTACGTGAGTTTTGTATGAAACTGAAGCATTATTACGCGAGTTTTGTATGAAACTGAAGCATTATTACGAGAGTTTTGTATGAAACTGAAGCATTATTACGAGAGTTTTGTATGAAACTGAAGCATTATTACGAGAGTTTTGTATGAAACTGAAGCATTATTACGAGAGTTTTGTATGAAACTGAAGCATTATTACGAGAGTTTTGTATGAAACTGAAGCATAATTACGAGAGTTTTGTATGAAACTGAAGCATTATTAGGAGAATTTTGTATGAAACTGAAGCATTATTAGGAGAGTTTTGTATGAAACTGAAGCATTATTACGAGAGTTTTGTATGAAACTGAAGCATAATTACGAGAGTTTTGTATGAAACGGAAGCATTATTAGGAGAGTTTTGTATGAAACTGAAGCATTATTACGAGAGTTTTGTATGAAACTGAAGCATTATTACGAGAGTTTTGTATGAAACTGAAGCATTATTACGAGAGTTTCGTATTTGAATCAACATCAATCACCCTTCCAGATCACCTCCAGACCCTTTCAACTTTATCCTAATCTAACGCTGCCTTGTGCCATGACATTGCATCAGTCCGCTGTTAACGGGTCATTTCTGAATTAGTATTCTGAGATTTGGTCACATTAGATCAAGTTTACACACAAAGTAATTTAACACAGGCTTCCATTATGATAGTATTGAAGGATAGTGTTATAGTATATGTGCAGTAAAGGGAAGGCCAGATTCATATACACACTCATTTGTCAGAATTTCTCTCAGCGATCAGGTCAGATGCAACATTGGCTAACCTAAATAAAAACTAGAAATGTGTCCATAGGATACGGATGCCCCCCGGTATAAGTTACTAGAACTATGAATTGGCAAAAAAAAATTATAAGGTACAAGTGGGAGAAGCAGTGGTGAATGGATAAAATAACAGATATACAATGCAATTATATGTGTTCAAAGTCAGTATATGCAACAATAAAATTGTATATGAAAAGTATTTACATATATATCACTGTCCCATCATATTTCAGAGCACAGTCACCATCACATTTGAGAAGACTGTCACTGGCATATCACATCAGATATATAAGATAACTCACTGTTCCATCACATTTCAGAGAACTATTGCAGCACATAATATCACAAATAAGAGCACTCACTGTCACATTACATCACATTTCAGAGAACTGTGACGGCACATAACATCATATATAAGAGGATAGTCACTGGGACATTAATCACATTTCAGAGAACTGTCACTTTGTATTTTGTCCTACTGAAGAAAAGAAGAGACATAGGTGTTGCTTTCTCAGCAGGTGTATGCATTTTCAAAATTTGAGCGGAAAAGGGGCCAGAACTCCTTCAGAAATTGACCGATGTTGACTTAAATCGAATTTGGCCTGTATTTTATAATTACACAGCTACACACCAAATATTAATTACAAACATGGACCCTTTTAAACGTTACTGAGTGGAAACCAATTTATTGTAGAAAATTAAGTCGAAAAGGGGCCATAACTCCTGCATAAAATGAGCAACGTTGACCGAAATCGAACTTGACCTGTATTTTATAATTACACAGCTACACACCAAATATTAATTACAAACATAAACTCTTTCAAAAGTTATTGAGCGGAAACCAATTTATTGTAGAAAATTAAGTCGAAAAGGGGCCATAACTCCTGCATAAAATGAGCAACGTTGACCGAAATCGAACTTGACCTGTATTTTATAATTACAAAGTGACACACCAAATATGAATTCAAAACATGGATTGTTTCAAAAGTTAGTGAGCGGAAACAAAATTGTAGGACGGACGGACAGGGGTAACACTTAATGCCCCTTTCGGCATTCGAGAATGCCAGGGGCATAAAAAACAACAGAAAAACGAGTGTGTATTATGATTCTGGCCTTCCCTTTACTATATACACTATAACACCATCTCTTCTCTGTATCCTTGTATACCATCATAATGGAAGCCTGTGAGTAATAATGGGCAATATGAAATAAAAAACCCACATCGCCTATCACAATCCCAATGTTTCCTTAACTTCAAGTATTTTGTTAAAGTTGATATATAGTGTAATCATCTTCCAGCAAACAGAGTCGACTCTAAGTTTTTTTTTTAATTTCTGCATTTCGATAAAGTCTTTAAATTTCTGCTTTCAGCATCTGACATGCAAATAGCTGACAAACAATCGCTCATTTTGTCAACTCCCCGTATTAGAAATGTACAAGCAAAAGTAACAAGAAATATCATCAATAAGTGACAAATGCCCCCAATTTTTTTGATTCATTTGACCTTTGACCTCCAAGTGAGACCATGACCTTCGAGGTACGGACCTAATTCCCGCACACAACATACCTTCTCATTGTGGTTAACATTTGTGTGAAGTTTCATGGAAATCCCTTCAGTTCTTTCAAAGTTATGATTGAGACACGATTGTTTCAGATGAAAGGACGAACAAATGACGAAAGGATGAACAAATGTCACCTATTGAAAATGCTCACTCATTTGTGTCAAAACTTCTCTCTTCAAATCAAAACTGCATTCTCTCTTCAAATATAACCTCCCAAACATCATCCCCCAAATATTATTTCTCATGTATGACACCACTAATTTTCTTACATTGCTTGGACTACATGACACCACTAATTTTCTTATATAGTAATCTTCAAATGCTTTGACTACACGAGTAATCATATAAGTACTATTCACAGGTATGACACCACTAATTTTCTTGTATAGTAATCTTCCACTGGTTGGACTTCTTGAGTAATCATATCAGTACTATTCACAGGTATGCCACCACTAATTTTCTTATATAAAATCTTCTAATGGTTAGACTACGCAAGTAATCATATACAGGACTATACCCAGGTCTGACACCACAAGTTATGACATGAAATATATCCCAGATTTTACACCATAGCTGTAATTCTCAGTCTACTCCACACTTTTTTTACATGGAAGTTCATGAAGTTCATGCAAGGTTCAACACCACCAGTATTAATCCAAGGTCGGACACCACAATGTATAATTCCTAGATCTGACACCACAAGTTTTCACATGCATAACTCACCTGGCAGTATCTGAAGAGACCGAATTCTCCGTTCTTCCAGAAGTACGTGAAATGTCCGTACCCTGTCAGAAATAGATAGCAGGACACCAGCACTCTAATATGCATGTAGATGGGTAACACCTGAAATACAATTGTCTATGATTATACAACAGCATTATAAAAGGCACACAATGTCAGCAGTATAGCGAAAACTAATCAGCAGTACACTGTATAGTGAAAACTAGTTTTCAGAATTATTGTTCCAAATACTGTATATATTCACTGACTCCAGGTGCATATCCAGGATTTGAATTTATTGGGCTGTGGGGGTGGGGGGTAGGGGCATAAAATGTAGATCTACTGAATTTTGAAGATATTTATTTTTATTTTTATTTTTTTTGAAATGGTGTTTGGGGTGGGGTGTGGACTATTATTAGGGTATGTGCTCTTACTAGGGGAAACACGGTAGTCTAGAAGCAAAGATGGCATACCTTACTGGCTCCTGTCAGGTGATAAATCAGTATGACAAGCTGCATCCATCCCTTCCACTCGTCTGTCTGGTCTCTATGTAATACCTCTGTCTGTAACAACAACTTTCTGATAGTATATTTCATAAATAAATCAGTATGACAAGCTGCATCCATCCCTTCCACTCGTCTGTCTGGTCTCTATGTAATACCTCCGTCTGTAACAACAACTCAAGTCAAAACTTTCATATAGTATACTTCATTTAACTATTTTGCCAAGAGCAGTGGGTTCACCAATATAGTTGTCTTTTAATTAATCAAGGGTAAAATTGAGTAGATACAGTATGTATAAAGTCATATTCTAAAACCTGGCATTTGGGAATCAATGTGAGGAATTATTGGTGAAATAAGATGCCAGACAGGCAAAATCAATACACATTAGGGGACATAATCCTGAATTGATCTAAAGCAAAGGCGCTTAAGAATGTTTGGCTAAAAAAAAAATGGAAGTGGAAGTTCTTCATCCTAATTCCAAATGCAGTCACTTGTTGGGATTTCACATCACAATTTTACAAATACCACTGTCTTTGTGGAAATGTGGATGTGTTTAATACAAGCTGTCTGTCTATACAACTGAGAGAAGTTTAGGCCTGGAATTCACCAACCATTCTTGAGAATATTCTTAGACTTAAAGCTACAGAGTCCCTATATCAATCGATTTCTTCTTTGTAGGCGTGTCTTTATTTGTAACTTCATGTTCACCAGCTCATGTCGAAATCGGGTATTTAAGCGAGCAAATATAGCGAAGGAAATCATTTACTGTATATACATCGACCAGTGCACATCGTACCTATACACAGGTAACAGTAATTTTTACAAAAACAAAAGTTAGCTTCTTTCGGGGCTCGAACACACGACCTTCTGATTTCAAGTCCTCTGCTCTATCCACTGAACTACGACGCTACTTGAGAAAATAGTATACTAACTATCATATATTATGAGGCAAAATAACTTAACATATTTGAACGCAACTAATGATGGATCAATAAATATGCAGTCTATATTGTCGCACGTGTAAATTAACATTGCCTGGTGTAATACTGTATCTTATCAATATGAAACTAATACTTCGCCTCAAATCAACCATATCTCGACTTGTTATTTAGCGCTTTATGAGTTTGTGTGCGCGCTCTTGTTATTACGTAATGCCTATTTAGTGTTAAAAATGCTACAAAATACCAATAAATAGCAGTGGTCTAGAGGTTCAGCGTACATCTTTCAAATCTTACAAGTGCAAGGCTGTGGTTCAATGTGGTTCAAATCCCGTTCCGGGCAACTATTTTTTTATCACATATAGTCTGGAGCCGTATATTTATCGCTGTTACCTGTACGGAGGCTAAATAAAAATGTGAAATATTACGTATCGATTTCTCCTTATATACCGACTTTTGGGGTGTTCGTCGATTTGAAACTACTTCACACGTGACTCATTCATATTCATGAGTTATTACCAGTTAAAATAGGGACTGTACAGCTTTAAGCCCAAGTATGCAAATTTCAACAACAAATATTTCTATAAGTTTAAGGTATAAACATTCATAACAAGCTGCTATGTATAAATATGACGCATACTAATAACTACATACGATTGTTTATCTTTGAGGTTCATATGAATATTTATGAACGAAATTTGAGTACTTGAGCTCAAGTCTAAGAATAGTTTGAAGATTGGTTGGTGAATTCAAGGCCTGGACTACCAACTTCAGGTATAACTTCGGATCCAGTTTGCAGATATTATGTAAATGTTTGCACTCTGTATCTTCAGCATGCACGCTAAAAACTAGTACTCAAACTGGCACTGCTCAATCTGACCACTGTTGATTCACAAACCATCCATAATCTCCATCAAACCACAGTATATTATGACACAGTATTTCTCTATGCGTTCTTAACAAGCTAAACATGTTTTGAAAATTCAGGAAATGGATCAAATGGGTTGGTGCCCATTTACATAATATACAGACTATAAAGCAGGAAACCAGCCTTGGAATGGATAAGGGACAGATTCCCAATTTTCTATGTAGTTTGCCTATGTACGAATGAGACAAACCCAGCAGATCAATTACTTTAATTCCATTAGATTTGTGGTACATAATGCTTATACATCAGCTGATATAATCTTCAACAAATCGGGGGATATGATCCTTAATAGAAATCAGGGGACATAATCCTTAAAGGGGGCATAATCCTTGGCAAATCAGGGAACATAATCCTTAACACATCAGCGGACATAATGCTTTAACAAATCTGGGGACATAATACTTAACACGCCAGAGGACATAATCCTTTAACAAATCAGGGGACATAACCCTTTCACACATTACCTTGTCAGTACTCTCAGTGAAGAAGAAGCCAAGAATCATCACATAGGCAAAGGGGAGGAAGAAGTTGACAGCGGTGTAGTACTTGTTCTCCTTCATGAAGAAGTCAGTTCTGAAATTGAAGAAAAAACATTTACAACCCTATTATTGTAACAAGTTAAATATTCTCGTCTATCTTGTTGATTCTTATGGATGGTCGGAGGTATAAACTGATTCTATCAAGGAACAAGAGGTCAATGACCTTGAAGCTCTACCGATAGATTTTGATAGCTAGATCAGCCATGGGAACCTGTGAAGTTTTATGGAAATAGGACCAGCACTTTCAGAGTAGTTGCCACAAGTTTTCCAACATAACTCTATGTAAACGAAGATGGCCGTCAGTGGCCATGTTTTACATCGAATCAAAAGGACCAACTACAAGAAATGCCAGTCATTTAAGTAAAGGTTTCAAATCAATAACCAGTTAGGTTTTTGAGAAGTAGTCACCATAGTTGTATTTTTAAAATCTTTATAGCTATGGCGCCCATCTGGAACTACAAGCTGGCCTGGTTTTACTCAGGACCAACTAGACATCAAGAGCAACATTCCTGTAAAGTTTCATAAAAATCCATAAGTAGATTCAGAGGAGTAATCGCCAAAAAAAAAATCCAATATAATTAATATTAATTAAATGAACCTGCAATGCTGATTATGAAATTGATTAGAGTAATTAATACATGAGAGCATCCGTGGTCGAGGGGTTGACGACGTTGCAGTGTAAACCTTCTCGCTTCTCAATGCTGTGGGTTCAAATTCAAATACAAATGGGAGCTCAACTTGTGAGAAAGGGTCGATTATTACAGATGGGGAGAGGTATACTGTACTGATTTTACCCAGGAAATGACGTTAAACAAAACGTATGCCATCTGGGATTGGAACTGTACATGTTCAATGCCAATTTCCAAATTGTAATGCCAAAATACCCCTAAAAGTTATTTATCTGGAGCACTGTCATAATTCAAATGATGGTAAGGACATTTTGCCAGGCTGGTTTTGACAGGTATATTATTTATAAAATGTATTTACAACCAATGTAGTGTATATGCTTACTTAATTGTTACCGCACAGTTTTAAAATATGCGAAATAAGCAAATTTTTGGAGAAAAAGAACCTATAACAGTTATATAACGCTAGATAGTGACTACGGAAAACAATATAATAAAAAAATATACTGAAAGGAAAAAGAAACGCGACAATTTCTGCTATATATTGTATATACTGCACACTTAATTCCATATATATTCCAAAGAAATCCCAAGAAGTTTTGTAAAAAAAAAAAGTTGCAGTTAGTTAGAGAAAGGACACAACTGTGATGTTGTAGATGATTTAATAAAAGTACAAGTATCAAGAAATTCATAAATGTTGAAGTTCCTCTTCGAAAAATTGAGCCAGTTCAGTAAGTAACGTAAAGAGTTTGCATCCTAAGTTTGCGCCAAACGCGTACTGTCAATAATGAAACTTTGCAGGAATACTATTTGCTGTGTTACGTGTTGTTTTAGTCTATTTTCTGAAAGGAAACATCTTAGGCCAGAAAAAATTACCTGGTTCTCAGGCCACTTTTTCTGAGAAAAGATGCTGGCGGGCGCATTTTTTTTTACAATTTTACAGTGGTCAACAGACACGCGGGCGATTTTTTTTTTATCCAAACTTTAATTCCAATACATGTATTGATGCAAAATATCTCGAAATACATGTGCAATAACCAGTTGGATCAGCTCATCTCTATTGTCGATCATTACCTTATCATTTCTTCCCGACTTATGCTTCTTTCAATCACAATAAGTCCGTATATTTGTATTAGTTCATGCATGAACTTCAATCGACTCAATGACATCGCCATTATTGCATGTTGTGAGACTTTGTCGATTAGACACTTGAATAAATCGCCTGTTCTGTAGCACCTACTAGTTCCAAGCGTCTCAAGCGTCTGACTCTCCTAGATTGGTACCCGTACGTCTGCAACACTCATAAGCTAGCGAGCAGAGCGGCAGATAGTCGGCCGCGCAAACCCGTCTACCCACAAGGGGATTCCCCTTAGGTAGTTGCATGTAAAAACCGGAACAAACTTGGATGCGAAACTTTTTTCTCGAAATTTCGGTAGCGCATTTCCAATTTTTTATTTTATTACTTTCGAGATAAAATCGGCAATGCGGCACCAAAAAAAGACCTGCGGGCGGGCCTGAGAACCAGGTAATTAATTTTTTATGGCCTTACGTTGCCATGTACCATTCGATTAACAGCAGCATACTGTACATACAATATATAGCAGAAATTCCTGCGCCGTGTTTCTTTTTCCTTTCAGTATATTTCCACTGAAATACTGGTAGATCTACTGCTACAACTGAACTATTTGAAACTGTGGTTGAAGATGGTATACCAGGCTTTTAAAATTTAAAAGCGGTTTAGGGGTCCCTGGCTTAGAACTTGACAAATAACGCAATTTTATTATTCTAAAGTGCCTAGTTAACTGAACATAGGACAATGCCTGTATAATCTGTGTAGTTTGAAAATGAACAAATTGTCGCTTTAATATGGTTTGTGGCCTAGATTAAAGAATTGTCATTAATTGTCAATAATTCTTCATACATACCTGTCACAGTGGATGAAGTAGGTCATTTTAATATGTTTTGTAACATAATTGCACAGTGACCTATGATTACTTAAAGAATTGTCATTAACTGTCACAATTCTGGTACATACCTGTCACAGAGGAAGAAGTAGGCCATGATGACCCCCAGTTTGGACAGCGATGACAGTATCTCATACAGTGACTGGGGACTGCTCCACTTGAGGGCGTCGCCATTCCGTTACCATTCCTCGATCCATTCTCTGTTATTATTCATAACTTTCACATGACATCATCAAATTAATTTGACCAATCAGTGATCAATAAAATAAAAGTCCCTCCACAATTTTGGTAGTGAGGGTAAACTCTGTGTTTATCGTTGGTGCTCAACTGACTTTAGCCGTTTATAAAACTAGTTCGTAGTGATAATTATATTAGAAAGCTTTATGTTTTGTGTACATCTATGTATCTTCTTTTGGTGTTGGTCTGATTTTAAAACACCAATATGGATAGATTTAATTCATATCATGGTCTAATATTTTCATTTTTTCATACAGGAGATTGAGGATAAAGTCCGAGTAAACACCTTTATTTTCACCTACTGAATATCTGAATCTACCGGAAGTTGACCAGATGTGAAAGTTATGGATAAGGTAGTCTTTGATCATCTCAGATGCTTGATTGTAAATACAAATGTCTTCAACATTCTTGTCATATAACATTGTCTAATGACAATGAACATGTGTGCCAAGTTTCAAAGCTTTCCTACAATTGAGAAATGAGGAAAAACATAAAAAATAACCCAAAACTTTAACCACAAATGTCAAAGTGCGTACACGGACGTACAGATGGAGAGCTACTTTGTGCAAATTTAACACTGTGGGGTTAGCTGGACATGCGTATGGACAGCACTAATAAGGTTAAAGTATGTACGTTTGGATGTTGTGGGGGGTTTGCCTGTGTTAAACCCCATATGGAATATAAAGAAAAGTTACTCAACACACTTCATACTGTTCAAATAAACATCTAAAAATTGAATGACTAATTCATATATAGCCTAAAATGTGCTGAAAATGATGTAAAACACCATTTAACAAATCAATAATTTCTCAAATCTTTTTCTTATGAACTATATATAGTGTATACATAAAAGACCATGACAGATCAGCCAATCGTTAGCCAAGATCAAGCCAACGTAAAGGAAGCTGATAAATCAGGAAAACAACTACACTTAAGAGATTAGCATGCTGAAATTTCTAATCTTGGTTGGTATGTGAGTGGTTTTACGGTCTTAAATGATCTTCTATGGCTTTGCTACTGCATCACCATAAAATAAATTTCTTCTGACCATAAAACATACTGTCCCAGATTGAAAATCTTAGCATGGTTACTCGTATCTCAATTATCAAGCTTTTCCATCACTTAATTTCTTCAATGAAAAATCAAAATCATGGGTGTATTATTAAAGCATTTTGTTGACATCATCCAATGACCTCGTCTGTTGCAACCCTATGTGACATCACATACTTTTCAGACGGAAAATCGGACATTTTACAGTCAAAAATTTGAGACGCAGCCAATGGAACAACGTTACATATTAGTTGCATTAGAATTGACTCACCCAGACCTGTTTACCCATTGTCGGTAATTTCAGTAGCCTAAAAATCAGCTGTCAGTAATTTTACGAGTCTGTCAGTAGTTTTTACTTAAAACTTAAAAGTTCTCCAGCCATGTATTGTTTCATGAACATGTTTATGTTTATTTATATCGAAATCAATACACAACAATAGATATTTACAATTCACACATTGCAATATCTGTGAAAAAAGAGAATAAGATTATTTTATTTGATGATGTAGAAAATTTTGTACACGTAAATTAATCCACAGGTAAATGTATTTAATGTATTTATCAATTATGTGGTAATGGTTGTGCAGATATACAATTCAGATTTACCTCATTTCCTTGGATTTTGTCTGCTTGCTGTGGTGAGCACTGTGCTAAGTTATTTGAAAATCCGTCCATGAATGTAAGACTACCATATGCCACCCTTCGGGGGCATAAAAAGGTTTAAATTTGGTTTGAGGGCTGTTCCATTAAAACTTACCTTGGACCCCAGGAGGGCAATTTAATAAACATGTATGGGTGAACCCTTTAAACTCTATTTTCCATCAGTGGGTGGGGTGTTCAATTTCAGAAGTGCCCTCCTAGGGTCCCATGTATGTTTTATGGAATAGCCCCGATCTAAAGTTCGTGAAATGAGATGATAGAAGTTCACCTGCTCTGATTTTAATTCCATTTCTTCTCATTCGTCTACGATATATCACCAAGGCTAGAGTGGAGACCATACTGAAAATAAAGTGGGATGGTAATGTGGGATGGTATTGAAGAATTATTAGTTTTTTCAACATATCATTCTTTGTGACCCATACTCAGAAAGAAAGTAGAGGATACTGAGAAATCCATGATTACTCACACCGACAAATGAACAGGTCCTCTGGTTCGTTCACATGCCTTTAGAATACATAGTCCTGCCTGGTCAACTGACCTCCAGCTGAAGAAGTATGGGCGTTATGTGACCCAATCACAGGGGCAGTACCTCGTGAACATGTCTCGAACTGACAACCCTTTGGTTATGAGACACGTTAGTTACTACACACACCGAGCCCCCATAAATGTTTGGAGATTACAACATTTGTGAAAATTAAATCTTCGTAAACTTCCCAGATGGGCCAGTTTGTCGGCAAATGTTGTTTTATAAAAACTTTTTATGTGAAAATGAAGAAATTGAACCTGGGATCTCCGAGTGAGGATAAAAACATGGAATATCCCAGTAAGAATACACATGTGGGATCTCTGAGTGAGGATATTAATGTGGGATCTCTGAATGAGGATATTAATGTGGGATCTCTGAGTGAGGATATTAATGTGGGATCTCTGAATGAGGATATTAATGTGGGATCTCTGAGTGAGGATATTAATGTGGGATCTCTGAATGAGGATAAAAATCTGGGATTTCTGAGTGAGGATACACATGTGGGATCTCTGAGTGCGGATACACATGTGGGATCTCTGAGTGAGGATATTAATGTGGGATCTCTGAGTGCGGATATTAATGTGGGATCTCTGAGTGCGGATAACACATGTGGGATCTCTGAGTGAGGATATTAATGTGGGATCTCTGAGTGCGGATATTAATGTGGGATCTCTGAGTGCGGATAACACATGTGGGATCTCTGAGTGAGGATATTAATGTGGGATCTCTGAGTGAGGATATTAATGTGGGATCTCTGAATGAGGATAAAAATCTGGGATCTCTGAGTGCGGATACACATGTGGGATCTCTGAGTGAGGATATTAATGTGGGATCTCTGAATGAGGATAAAAATCTGGGATCTCTGAGTGCGGATAACACATGTGGGATCTCTGAGTGAGGATATTAATGTGGGATCTCCGAATGAGGATACAAATCTGGGATTTCTGAGTGAGGATACAAATGTGGGATCTCTGAGTGAGGATACAAATGTGGGATCTCTGAATGAGGATACAAATGTGGGATCTCTGAGTGAAGATACAAATGTGGGATCTCCGAGTGAAGTTACACATGTGGGATCTCCGAGTGAGGATATTAATGTGGGATCTCTGAATGAGGATAAAAATCTGGGATCTCTGAGTGCGGATACACATGTGGGATCTCTGAGTGAGGATATTAAGGTGGGATCTCTGAGTGAGGATACAAATGTGGGATCTCTGAGTGAGGATACAAATGTGGGATCTCTGAGTGAAGATACACATGTGGGATCTCTGAGTGAAGAAACACATGTGGGATCTCTGAATGAGGATACAAATGTTGGATCTCTGAGTGAGGATACACATGTGGGATCTCTAAGTGAGGATACAAATGTGGGATCTCTGAGTGAAGATACAAATGTGGGATCTCTGAGTGAGGATACAAATGTGGGATTTCTGAGTGAAGATACAAATGTGGGATCTCCGAGTGAAGTTACACATGTGGGATCTCTGAGTGAGGATACAAATGTGGGATCTCTGAATGAGGATACAAATGTGGGATCTCTGAGTGAAGATACACATTTGGGATCTCTGAGTGAAGAAACACATGTGTGATCTCTGGATGAGGACACAAATGTGGGATCTCTGAATGAGGATACAAATGTGGGATCTCTGAGGATACAAATGTGGGATCTGAGTGAGGATACAAATCTCTGAGTGAAGATACAAATGTGGGATCTCCGAGTGAAGTTACACATGTGCGATCTCTGAGTGAAGATACAAATGTGGGATCTCTGAATGAGGATACAAATGTGGGATATCTGAGTGAAGATACACATGTGGGATCTCTGAGTGAAGAAACACATGTGGGATCTCTGAATGAGGATACAAATGTTGGATCTCTGAGTGAGGATACACATGTGGGATCTCTGAGTGAGGATACAAATGTGGGATCTCCAAGTGAGGATACAAATGTGGGATCTCTGAGTGAGGATACAAATGTGGGATCTCCGAGTGAAGATACAAATGTGGGATCTCCGAGTTAAGTTACACATGTGCGATCTCTGAGTGAGGATACAAATGTGGGATCTCTGAATGAGGATACAAATGTGGGATCTCTGAATGAGGATACAAATGTGGGATCTCTGAGTGAGGATACAAATGTGGGATCTCTGACTGAGGATACAAATCTCTGAATGAGGATACAAATGTGGGATCTCTGAGTGAAGATACACATGTGCGATCTCTGAGTGAGGATACAAATGTGGGATCTCTGAATGAGGATACAAATGTGGGATCTCTGAATGAGGATACAAATGTGGGATCTCTGAGTGAAGATACAAATGTGGGATCTCTGAGTGAGGATACAAATCTCTGAGTGAAGATACAAATGTGGGATCTCCAAGTGAGGATACAAATGTGGGATCTCTGATTGAGGATACAAATCTCTGAGTGAGGATACAAATGTGGGATCTCTGAGTGAGGATACAAATGTGGGATTTCTGAGTGAAGATACAAATGTGGGATCTCCGAGTGAAGTTACACATGTGGGATCTCTGAGTGAGGATACAAATAGATGATCTCCGAGTAAAGATAAAAATGTGGGATCACTGAGTGAGACAGAAATGTAGGATCTCTGGGTGAAGATACAAATGCAGGATCTCTGAGTGGGAATACACATGTGGGATATAAAACAAGAGGCCCAAGAGGGCCTGTGGACGCTCTACTGGCTAAAGATAAAGTTTATGCACAAGGGGCCATTAACTCTTTCAAATATCGTTCATCCAGAACATGGTGATGAAATACGCAACTAGGCTTGGTACTGATTGTCCCTGACAAGTTTCGTTGAAATCCAGCCAGAGGTTCAGGAGAACTAGTCTGTACAAAGTTAGTGTATTAAAACCTTTAAGGGGTCATAACTCTGCCAAAATTCATTCAACCAGAACACAGCAATGATAGGTGCAACTAGGCTTGGTACTGATCATCCCCATCAAGATTCGTTGAAATCCAGCAAGGAGTTCAGAACAGACTAATCTGGACGTTTCTCTATTAAAACCTTTAAAGGGCCATAACTCAGCCAAAAATCACTCAACCCGAATATGGCGATGATATGCATAATTATGCTTGATACTGATCATCCTTGTCAAGTTTCGTTAAAATCCAGCCAGGGGTTCAGGAGAACTAGCCCGGAAAATGTTTGTGTATCAAAAACCTTTAAAGGGCCATAACTCCACCAAAAATCTGTTAACCGGAATGCGACGATGATATGCACAACTAAGCTTGGTGCTGATCATCCCTGTAAAGTTTCGCTGAAATGTGGGGAGACATTCAGGAGAATAGTCCAGACAAAGTTTGTGTATTAAAACCTTTAAAGGACCATAACTCTGCCAAAAATCATTCAACCGGAACACTGCAAAGATTTGCACAACTAGACCTGGAACTGATCATCCCAAAAAGTTTCGTTTAAATCCGGCCAGAGTTCAGGAGAACTAGTCAGAACAAAGTTTGTGTATTAAAACCTTTAAAGGGACATAACACCACCAAAATGATTCAACCGGAACACGGTGACGATATGTACAACTAGGCTTGGTACTGATCATCCCTGAACAATTTCAATAAAATCTGGCCAATGAATGCCCTTTCTTCTTAATGAGGCCAAAATATAGTATATTTCAGAAAATCGAGGGCCATAACTACAGTGTAAATGGTCCAAACTACAGTGTAAATGGTCCAATCTTGCTGGTTTTCAAACTTGTCGCTTTCATTGATAGTAACAATCAAGGGCCATAACTCCGCTGTTACTGGTCCGATATGGCTTTCGAACGACATTAACAATCTAATAAAGTTCAATAAAGATCGGATGAAAAATGAAGGCCCTATCGCCTTAACGAGACAAAATATAGCATTTTTAACTAAATCAAGAGCTATAACTCTGCTGTTGCTGGTCCGATCTGGCTGGTTTTTGAACTGGTCTGAGCTTTTGTTGATATTAACAATCTGGTAAAGTTTGGTAAAGATCGGATGAATAAGGCCCTATCGTCTTAACGAGGCAACATATAGCGTTTTTAACTAAGTCAAGGGCCATAACTCTGCTGTTACTGGTTCGATCTGGCTGGTTTTCAAACTTGTCTGAGCTTTCATTGAAATTAACAATCTGTTAAAGATCGGATGAAAAATGAAGGCCCTATTGTCTTAATGAGGCAAAATATAGCATTTTTAACTAAATCAAGGGCCATAACTCCGCTGTTACTGGTCCAATATGGCTGGTTTTCGAACTTGTTCGAGCTTTTAATGACATTAACAATCTAATAAAGTTTGGTAACGATCGGATGAACAATGAAGCCCCTATCGTCTTAACGAGGCAAATGTTAACTAAATCAAGGGCCATATCTCCGCTGTTACTAGTCCGATATGGCTGGATCCGAGCTTTCATTTAAACTAACAATGTGGTAAAGTTTGGTAAAGATAGGATGAAAAACGAAGGCCCTATCACCTTAACGAGGCAAAATATAGCATTTTGAACTAAATCAAGGGGTCACAACTCTGCTGTTACTGGTCCGATATGTATGGTTTTCGAACTTGTCCGAGCTTTCAATGATATTAACAATCTGACAAAGTTTGGTAAAGATCGGATGAACAATTAAGCCCCTATCGTCTTAACGAGGCAAAATAGCATTTTAAACTAAATCAAGGGCCATAACTCCGCTGTTACTGGTCCGATATGGCTGTTTTTCAAACTTGTTCAAGCTTTCAGCGACATTAACAATCTGATAAAGTTTGGTAAAGATCGGAGAAACAATGAAGCCCCTATTGTCTTAACGAGGCAAAATGTAGCATTTTAACTAAATCAAGGGCCGTAACTCCGCTGTTACTAGTCCGATACGGCTGGTTTTCAAAATTCTCCGAGCTTTCATATAAATTAACAATGTGGAAAAGTTTGGTAAAGATAGGATGAAAAATGAAGGCTCTATCGTCTTAACGAGGCAAAATATAGCAATATAGCGTTTTTAACTAATCAAGGACCATAACTCCACTGTTACTGGTCAGATCTGGCTGGTTTTCGAACTTGTCCGAGCTTTCATTGATATTAACAATATGGTAAAGTTTGGTAAAGAAATGAAAAATGAAGGCCCTATCCTCTTAATGAGGCAAAATATAGCATTTTTAACTAAATCAAGGGCCATAACTCCGCTGTTACTGGTCCGATCTGGCCGGTTTTCGAACTTGTCCGAGCTTTCATTGATAATTACAGTATGTTAAAGTTTGGTAAAGATCAAATGAAAAATGAAGGCCCTATCGTCTTAACGAGGTAAAAGTTAACGGACGGATGGACGACGGACGACGGACAACTCGCCATCCCATAAGCTCTGCTGGCCCATGGCCAGTAGAGCTAAAAATATAAAACAGGGCTCGAATTTAGCACTCGCAAACTCGCAAAATGCGAGTTGATTTAAGAAAATGCGAGTAGAAATTTTCAGCACTCTAACAAAACTACGAGTGCACCTTTCCTCTCAAACTTTTAATGCATTTAATCAAAAGTTTTGTTCGTTTTTGTTGTCCAAAATTCATACTTTTCAACCAACATATATACCCATAATCCTTGGCCATGTACATACCTTTTAACAAGGCGGCACTAACAACGGGTTTATGGTCCGGAATTCTTTCCAATTTTTTTCTGACTAATGAACCCATCAATGTATTAATAATAAACAGCAGAATACTAAAATTTGTTACAAATAACGATTAATTAAAAATATAATTATAATTTCCAGTATAATTACTAATTGAATTTTATGTTCTTTTGCCGCAAAGCCAGTAATAGGAACTATCGTGACCCAATATACATAATCCGGGCATTAAATTTTTTCCACATCCACTTTTCCAAAACAAAAGTAAAATTGTCTTCTGCTTCGATATTTTTTTTAACTTATCGCATAATTATGCATTAAAATGACTGCAATTAGAAATAGTTGCACCCTGTGCAGTTTCGACTAGGCGAACTCCGTGTTTGTCTGCGCGAAATATCGTGGAGTAAGTACGTCGAGAGCTTTTCGCGTAGCTGATTCCCAATCTGAGTAGTTTTATCATCAAAACTCCGCGTAATTACGCGATTTGTAAATTCCTCACTCGGCGTAAAAGAGTAAAGTGTGGGTTTCGCTTGAGTTGTACTGTACATGTAAGTATTATATAAGTTATAAAGTAATGCACAGAAATGTCTCGGTATAAAGAGAAAGAAGTGCAAGTAAGAATGCATTTTTGCGAGTTGAAAATAACTGCACTCGTAAAAAAAAGCAAGTGGGTAAAAAAGTTAAATTCTACCCCTGGAAAAACTAACAACTCTTAAACCCATATAAATAAAACGCTTACCAAACAAGAAAGAAAGCAGCCACAACAACCTGCAGCGTGGTGATGGTCTCCGGATTACTACAACATGTGCCGTCGTCATGATTCATGTGGTTATTACAGTACATGTTCATCAACATCTGCACATCCTGTACATTATAATGAACATTGAATATAGTTTATCAACATGTTGGTGTTTCATTATCTTTTCAATTAAAAATGGAAAACAGAGAGAACTTGACGGGGTTGTTTTTGTAACCAAAACATGTCTCCCCACATAAGCCTGACTGAAAGTTGCGCTCTGCACGTCGTCTCAATATGGTGAACATTTGTGCCAAGTGAATTCCCTCAAGCGCTTCAAGAGATATGCAGGGAAGAGAATGAGAAATTTCATTTTCAGAGGAAAATAGCCGGGGTCGAGGGCCCGCAGGTCCCTGGCCAGGTGCAGGGTGGAGCCCTGCTGAGGGGGTTCAGGGGGCGAAGCCCCCCTGAAGCCAGAGCATTTTTAGCATTACAAACGTGCTAGATTGCACTAAAATGTGCTTTGCACTCAGTCTTTAGCAATGTTTTTAGTCAATGCAGTTATGTACAAAAAAGCCATAGAACAGTCATCAAAGTTCACACATCTGTCTTGTCATGACCATTTGCCTAAATGTACTACTGACATGTGTGTACACCATGTATTGTGTGTCTCTTGACAAAGCTTTCTTTTCTTTGCCAATGCCTCTGTTTTATTTTGCAAGTAATTTCTAGTATTTTTGTTTTCAAAATATTGACAAGCTTTGAAGTAAACAAACTACCTTCATTTCTTCTTCTTTTTTTTTCAAATGACCAGATATTATCCCAACATTGCTATTTATTTTATTTATTAAGGCACAAACTTAAATCAAATGATAATCAAAACAATTAGACTTACTTACGCAAAACAAACAAACTCTTGTGTCATGATGAGAACATCGCATCTTTCATTTTCGTCTTGAACAATACATGTAAGCCGATACACAAACTACCAATATTAACAAACTTTCCAGTTCAACTGCTTTAAGTTACATTCTCCCATCCCAATTATCTCCCAATTACTGATTAATCCAATCAACTCGTAATAATTGCAATTTGTTGTCAACAACCAACTGATCACACAGCGTGTTATCGCAACTTCTGCATACTACATAGATCAGTCACGTGTTACTTGTATTGTTTGACGCGAGTTTATTAAATTTGGTTACGGTGCGCATAAGGGTTTTCAAAGGCGGTGTTTGCCTTCAGATCAAAGCACCGCGCTCTGGTTTTTAAGCATAGCGGCGCAGTGTAGGCACCGCGGGACTATAGCGACTCCCCAGTCAGTACAGGTGCTCCGACAGTGTATTACGTGCGGTGAAAGAACAGATTTTGCATCCTTATCCCCCCCAACCCCACCCACTAAATATTTTCTCACCGGATTTAGACGTTTCAGAAAATTGACCCTGGGGCTATAAAATCTGCGGAAATCCGCGGATCCGAGGAAAATTCTCATCCCCGGATATGGAGCAGACACGAAATATAGTGCATATGACCTTCAACCTCTAAGTGTGACCTTGAACGGACGTGGCTGGAAGTTGCACTCTGAAACTCGTCTCAATATGGTGAACATTTGGGCCAAGTTATTTCAAAATCCCTCAAGCAGTTCAAAAGATAAGGAGAGGACGCGAAATATAGTGCTTATGACCTTCGACCTCTAAGTGTGACCTTGAGCTTGAACTGACTTGGCTTGAAGTTACGTTCTGCATGTTGTCTCGATATGGTGAACATTTATGTCAAAATCCCCCAAGCGGTTCAGGATATGGAGCGGACACGAAATATAGTGCATATTACCTTCGACATCTAATGTGACCTTGACCTTGACCGGACGTGGTTGGAAGTTGCGCTCTGCACGTCGTCTTGATATAGTGAACATTTGTGCCAAGTTATTTCAAAATCCCTCAAGCGGTTCAAGAGATATGGAGAGGACACGAACTTATAGTGCATATGACCTTCGACCTCTAAGTGTGACCTTGAACGGACGTGGCTAGAAGTTGCGTTCTGCACGTTGTCTCGATATGGTGAACATTTGTGGCAAGTTTCGATATCATGAACATTTGTGGCAAGTTATTTCCAAGCGGTTCAGGAGATATGGAGGAGACAGGACTTGTGACAGACAGAGATCCAGACAGACAGACACATACAACTAAAAACAATATCCCCAGTATGAGGGGGAAGACATAATTGTTAGGAATGAAACAGCCGGCAGTTTTCACAAACAATCAGCAGCGTCATTTATGCCATTTTGATATTCACTCACCAACTGAAGAGCTGGTTCTGACAGGTGAAGACCGTCTATGAGTTCTTTCTTTAAGCCCTGAGACACCAGTCGGGATGAACTCCAGATCTTGGCAGAACTGCTGGTGCGAGAACTGTTGAGAAATATGTGAGAATGGTAAACAAACTACCGGTAGTATCTGGTATTTATAAGGGAAGAAGTTTTATCACTTAGTAGGGCTGAAATGATAAAATTTAAGCTTAATAAGGGCTGAAATTATATTTAATATCACTTATAAGAGCTAAAATGATTCAAGCTTATAAGGGCTGAAATTATATTATCATTTATTAGGGCTGAAAAGATTTTACCTCTTATTAGGGCTGAAATGATTTTATCATTTATCTGGGCTGAATTGTTTTGTATCTCTTATTAGGGATGTTAAGGATTTTATTGTTTATTAGGGCTGAAATTATGTATTGATTATAAGGGATAAAATTATCCTTTATTTCTTTCTTTCTATTATTAGGGTTGACATGGTTTTGTTGTTAATCTTGGGCTGAAGTGATATTTGGGCTGAAATGTTTATACAACTTATTAGGGATGAACTAATTTTATCACTTGATAGGGCTGAAATAATGTTATGGTCAGGGTTGAAATGGGTAACTGTTAATTTGGGCTGAATTGATTTTATCGTTTATTAGGTCTGAAATGATGTTAAGGTTTGTTTGGGCTAAAATAATGTTATCTTGTTTTATTGCTGCAAGGATTCAGCACTTAAAAGGGTCACAGGAGTTTGACATTAGACAAGAAAACAATATTATGCAACTGTGTATCCGATACAGTTCAAATCTTCCATAAACCTTGTATCGCATTTAAGAAAAATTCTAAATTTGCATTCAAAAGTCTTAAACATCCAAAATAAAATATTCAACCAACTTCATTTATGTTACTACACGTACACAGAACTCTTCAAGATCTATATGAAACCACTGACTGAAATTGCCATGCAATAAATTTTGAAAATCTCCACAAGTTTGCCCAACATGCATGAAAATCTGTTGTTTTTTTCTTCTGTATTTTGGGAACATAATCATACCATCACAATTGGGAATTGATTGAATTGGATTTTATAGTCGCACCAACAGCTAAGGTCATATGGCGACTTTCCAGCTTCCATTGGTGGAGGAAGACCCCAGGTGCCCCTCCGGGCAATTTCGTGCACGGGCGGGCACCTGGGTAGAACCACCGACGTTCCGCAAGCCAGCTGGATAGCTTCCTCACATAAAGATTCCTAGGCCCCTGAGGGATCGAACCTATAGCGGTGAGGGGCAAGTGATTTCAAGTCAGAGACGTTAACCACTCGGCCACAGACGCCCCTTGGGAATTTTAGCGTGATTTTTCATAAAATTGGGAATTGGGGGGGAAAAAAAAGTCAAGCTTTTATTTCATAATTGTATCTTCGTGTATCTTTAATAATGTTTACAGTATAAAAGGTCAACAGATGCATTTAAAATAATTTCGTACAATACTTGTCACACGTTCGCCACTTTTTTTTTCCACTTTCAATTGGGATTTTTGTCTCAGAATTGGGAAAAATATATGTTTTATGAACTAACGGCTATAAAAACAAGAGGTCAATGACCTTGAAGCTCTACTGATTGATTTTGATTTCAAAAAGTAGTCGCTACAAACTTGTTTTTTGAAAATCTATTTTTAGCCGTGGTGGCCATCTTGAATTTCCGGCCAACCTGAAATTTTGCTAGGATCAATTAGACATCAAGAGCAACATTCCTGTGAAGTGTCATGAAAATCCGTCAAGTAGTTTCAGAGGAGTAGTCGCTACAAGTTTTCATTATATAACTCTATGTAAACAAAGATGGCCACTGACAGCCATGTTTAACATTGAATCAAAATAATGTTCGACTCGGATAACCATCATGTCATGCTGATCATTTTAGAAAAAGTTTTATATCAATATCTCTTATAGTTTTCAAGAAGTAGTCGCTACAAAACTTATTTTTTAAAAATCTATTTTTAGCCATGGCGGCCATCTTGAAATTCCGGCCGACCTGAAATTTTGCTAAGATCAATTAGATATCAAGAGCAACATTTGTGTGAAGTTTCATGAAAATCTTTCAAGTAGTTTCAGAGGAGTAGTCGCTACAAGTTTTCATTATATAACTCTATGTAAACAAAGATGGCCATTGGCAGCCATGTTTGACGTCGAATCAAAATAATGTTTGACTCCAATAACCGTCATATCATGCTGATCATTTTAGAAAAAGTCCCATATCAATATCACTTATAGTTTTCAAGAAGTAGTCGCTACAAACTTATTATTTTTAAATCTATTTTTAGCTGTGGCGGCCATCTTGAAATTTTTGTAGGATCAATCAGACATCAAGAGCAACATTCCTGAGAAGTTTCATGAAAATCCGTCAAGTAGTTCCAGAGGAGTAGTCGCTACAAGTTTTCATTATTTAACGCTATGTAAACAAAGATGGCCACTGACAGTCATGTTTAACATCGAATCAAAACAATTTTTGACAAGGACCAACATCATGTCATGCTGATCATTTTAGAAAAAATGCCATATCAATATCACTTATAGTTTTCAAGAAGTAGTCGCTACAAACTTGTATTTTGAAAATCTATTTTTAGCCATGGTGGCCATCTTGAATTTCTGGCCAACCTGAAATTTTGCTAGGATCAATTAGACATCAAGAGCAACATTCCTGTGAAGTGTCATGAAAATCCGTCAAGTAGTTTCAGAGGAGTAGTCGCTACAAGTTTTCATTATATAACTCTATGTAAACAAAGATGGCCACTGACAGCCATGTTTAACATTGAATCAAAATAATGTTCGACTCGGATAACCATCATGTCATGCTGATCATTTTAGAAAAAGTTTTATATCAATATCTCTTATAGTTTTCAAGAAGTAGTCGCTACAAAACTTATTTTTTAAAAATCTATTTTTAGCCATGGCGGCCATCTTGAAATTCCGGCCGACCTGAAATTTTGCTAAGATCAATTAGATATCAAGAGCAACATTTGTGTGAAGTTTCATGAAAATCTTTCAAGTAGTTTCAGAGGAGTAGTCGCTACAAGTTTTCATTATATAACTCTATGTAAACAAAGATGGCCATTGGCAGCCATGTTTGACGTCGAATCAAAATAATGTTTGACTCCAATAACCGTCATATCATGCTGATCATTTTAGAAAAAGTCCCATATCAATATCACTTATAGTTTTCAAGAAGTAGTCGCTACAAACTTATTATTTTTAAATCTATTTTTAGCTGTGGCGGCCATCTTGAAATTTTTGTAGGATCAATCAGACATCAAGAGCAACATTCCTGAGAAGTTTCATGAAAATCCGTCAAGTAGTTCCAGAGGAGTAGTCGCTACAAGTTTTCATTATTTAACGCTATGTAAACAAAGATGGCCACTGACAGTCATGTTTAACATCGAATCAAAACAATTTTTGACAAGGACCAACATCATGTCATGCTGATCATTTTAGAAAAAATGCCATATCAATATCACTTATAGTTTTCAAGAAGTAGTCGCTACAAACTTGTATTTTGAAAATCTATTTTTAGCCATGGTGGCCATCTTGAATTTCTGGCCAACCTGAAATTTTGCTAGGATCAATTAGACATCAAGAGCAACATTCGTGTAAAGTTTCATGAAAATCCGTCAAGTAGTTTCAGAGAAGTAGTCGCTACAAGCTTTCATTATATAACTCTATGTAAACAAAGATCGCCGCTGGCAGCCATGTTTAATGTCGAATCAAAACGATTTTCGACAAGGACCAACATCATGTCATGCTGATCATTTTAGAAAAAGTCCCATATCAATATCTCTTATAGTTTCAAGAAGTAGTAGCTACGCACTTATTTGTTAAAAATCTATTTTTAGCCGTGGCGGCCATCTTGAATTTCCGGTCGACCTGAAATTTTGCTATGATCAATTAGACATCAAGAGCAACATTCCTGTGAAGTTTCAAGAAAATCCGTCAAGTAGTTTCAGAGGAGTAGTCGCTACAAGTTTTCATTATATAACTCTATGTAGACAAAGATGGTCGCTGGCAACCATGTTTAACGTCGAATCAAAACGATTTTCGACAAGGACCAACATCATGTCATGCTGATCATTTTAGTAAAAGTCCCACATCAATATCCCTTAGAATTTTCAAGAAGTAGTCGCTACAAACTTGTTTTTTAAAAAACTATTTTTAGATTTGGCGGCCATCTTGGATTTCACATCAACATGAATTTTTGCTAGGATCAACTAGACTTCATGGGCAACATTTCTGTAAAGTTTCATAAATATCCATCCAGTAGTTTCAGAGGAGTAGTCGCTACAAATAAAAGTTTACGGACGGACAGACGGACAGACGGACGACGGACGCCGCAGCACGGCATAAGCTCTGCTGATCTCTGATCAGTAGAGCTAAAAACACCACTGAAATGCACTCACAAGACATCCAGCGCCACCTTGTTGTAGCTATCCACTTGCTCGTTTGTAATCATGGACCGGTTGGCGGATAGCTGGCTCTCTGACACAGGGTCTGAAATAGGTCAAGACCAGTATGAAATATCCGATAAACGTTCTCTATAAATACGTTCTAAATATTAAAAATAATTATAAATTATACTACATGTCGAGCCCTATTTAGTATTATGAAGAAGACCCGGGTTTTATTTGACCAACACCAATGTCAATTCCAAGAGATATTCGTTCCTTATATACACAATATTTAATTAAATTAATGTCATTAACACTGGGGGGTGATGCATGTCATAGAAGAGACCGGGTGTGACCTATATTTCATCAAAAGTAGATCACAGTGAATAAAGTTTTTCCACATGTTAAATGTATATAAGGAACATTGTGATGAAGTTTGGTGAAAATCCTGCAAGAAAGAAACAAGATATGTATCTTGTAGCGAAGATTTGACAAGTATTAAAATGAAACTGTAAAGATCAACTTAAATTAAACTGCATTTCATGTTGTCGAGTGAGATAAACATACCTTGTAGAGTCCATATGATGTCTGTAGACTCTTTCATCTTTTCAAAAAATGGTACAATAAATGTGAGGTTGGCTGAAATGAACAAGGTATTATAAGAAAACACTAGCTCTCTCGTAAACAGTAAAAAATCCTCCCATGACTGATTCATAAGTCATCTTTTAACAAAGTCAAAAATCCTTATGACTGATTCATAAGTCATCTTGTAACAGAGTCAAAAATCCTTATGACTGATTCATAAGTCATCTTGTAACAGAGTCAAGAATCCTTATGACTGATTCATAAGTCATCTTGTAACAGAGTCAAAAATCCTTATGACTGATTCATAAGTCATCTTGTAACAGAGTCAAAAATCCTTATGACTGATTCAACAGAGTCAAAAATCCTTATGACTGATTCATGTCATCTTGTAACAGTCAAAATCCCCTCATGACTGATTAATAAGTCATCTTGTAACAGAGTCAAAAATCCTTATGACTGATTCAACAGAGTCAAAAATCCTTTTGACAGATTCATAAGTCATCTTGTAACTTAGTCAAAAATCCTTATGACTGATTCATGTCATCTTGTAACAGTCAAAATCCCCTCATGACTGATTAACAAGTCATCTTGTAACAGAGTCAAAAATCCTTATGACTGATTCAACAGAGTCAAAAATCCTTTTGACAGATTCATAAGTCATCTTGTAACTTAGTCAAAAATCCTTATGACTGATTCATGTCATCTTGTAACAGTCAAAATCCCCTCATGACTGATTAATAAGTCATCTTGTAACAGAGTCAAAAATTCTTTCATGACCGATTCATAAGTCATCTTGTAACAGTCAAAAATCCTCTCATGACGGAGTCATAAGTCATTTTGTCAAAAATCCTCTCATTTCTGAGTCATAAGCATCTTGTAACATAGTCAAGCCCTACCCTGACTGAATGCATTTCAGACAACACATTGGTATTACATGTAGGGAAGGAGGCATACTGATTCTCCCTGACCCCCACAATTTATACCAGGTTGTTCCAGTTGGATCATTTATGGCGGAACAGCATCCCATAATGTTACAAGTGTATTACTAGTAGAGTGGACGCAGTTCCTCCTGTGTCAAGGAATAGTTGAGTTGAATTGGGGGGGTTTAAGATGCACAAACACAAAAAGGTTATATGGTGCCAACAGGAATGAAGATTTCAGTAGAGTTGACGCAGTTCCTCCTGTGGCAAGGAAAAGAAGAGTTGAATTGGAGTTTTAAGGTGCACAAACACAAAAAGTTATATGGCGCCAACAGGAATAAACATTCCAGGCCCACTCTCCATTTACATCTAGATAAAAATTTCTTGCATACCAGACAAGGCTATCCGCCATTTTACCGGGGCTAGATAAAATTCACGCGGGCCAACATCCAGTAGGCAGGAAAACATGCAAAACGTTAGTAGCTGGCGTCGGCGTCGGCGACGCACAACATGTCTCTGATATGCAGGAAAAAAATCTATCATGGGTATTTGTTTCAGATAGGGAATTCCAACCCTCGGTATAAGTGTTTTAATCGGAACCTCGGCAGAGCCTCCGTTCCGATAAAAACA
The DNA here is from genome assembly GCA_037043455.1 of Cyrtodaria siliqua. NCBI lineage: Eukaryota > Metazoa > Mollusca > Bivalvia > Adapedonta > Hiatellidae > Cyrtodaria > Cyrtodaria siliqua. The sequence goes on from JAWPHD010006494.1 coordinate 49,791, forward strand.
CTTATACCTCGGGTTGGAATTCCCTATCTTCACCGGATACCCATGAAAGATTCTTATAATGCAGAATGGGCCTAGAACCTTCTCACCTGCAGAACTGCCGAGTTGCTACAAATTCTCTTGTAAACACTCATTTACTGTGGAACAGCACCACATCATGTTACAAGTGTATTACTAGCAGAGTGTATGCAATTCCTCCTATGGCAAGGAAAAGAAAATGGCATTTAAAATTATTCACCACTGCAGGTTCGAATCCCACTGGGAGTTCAACTTGTAAGTGAAATAGTGCCGATTCTTACAGATTGCGGCAGGTATATAGTACTGGTTCTATCCAGGAATAATGGATGTCTGCATCAACCTCAAAAATGTGCTAAAGTGACGTAAAACACCATGCAAACAAACGAACAAATCTTTTGAACCAACATCGTTTTGAGAAAGTCAAACATGCCAATCCAGCTATAATATATCTCCCAAATGAAGGTAGATTTACCATACATTGGGTGTGTAACAGACTATAAACACAACTCAATACAATCTGTGGCACAAGTAGCAGCTGGTCGAGAACTTTGAGATGACATATGATAAGTCGCTGTGGTGATGTATGAACATATTGTACATTTACTTGCTTCCTTTACAAATCATCACGATCTGCAGGTGTTACATATGCAGGTGTGGCATGCGTCTTTAATATGCACAGTAGGAAAGATGATGAAATGGTTAAATAGTATTGATCCAATGTAGACTAGCATGTACTATTATTGTATATTATTGTAAATGAAGTTTAAATACTCAATTTAACGCATAATGCAAGTGAGTTATAATTATCTGAAAATCATAAAAGAGCTGTCGGAGAACAGCGCAACTCGACTATTCAATTTTTTCAGAGAATAATAAATTATATAGTCAGTATATACCATCTGAAAACAAGGCTAAAACAATGTGGTGGTGGGGTTGGGGGGCAGGGTGGGTGTAGAAACTTGGGCTGATAATTTTTATAAAATTATTGTTAGAATCTCATACAAATATAGTAAAATCTGAGGTAGGGTGTGAAATTTTGGCCTCATTTCAGTTTTTTTATATTGATATTTCATCTGTGTATCTGAATTTAATCTAAATTGTTTTATATGTAAATGATTGCATTCAAATTTAAATTTTAATATCCAAATAATGGAAGATAAAATGAAAACAATAAAAACAAGAGGTCAATGACCTTGAAGCTCTACTGATTGATTTTGATTTCAGGAAGTAATCGCTACAAACTGTTTTTTTGAAAATCTATTTTTAGCTGTGGTGGCCATCTTGAATTTCCAGCCGACCTGAAATTTTGCTAGGATCAATTAGACATCAAGAGCAACATTCCTGTGAAGTTTCATGAAAATCCGTCAAGTAGTTTCAGAGGAGTAGTCGCTACAAGTTTTCATTATATAACTCTATGTAAACAAAGATGGCAACTGACAGCCATGTTTAACATTGAATCAAAATAATGTTCGACTCGGATAACCATCATGTCATGCTGATCATTTTAGAAAAAGTCCCATATCAATATCTCTTATAGTTTTCAAGAAGTAGTCGCTACAAACTTATTTTTTAAAAATCTATTTTTAACTGTGGCAGCCATCTTGAATATCTGGCCGATCTGAAATTTTGCTAGGATCAATTGGACATTAAGAGCAACATTCCTGTAAAGTTTCATGAAAATCCGCCAAGTAGTTTCAGAGGAGTAGTCGCTACAAGTTTTTACTATATAACTCAATGTAAACAAAGATGGCCGCTGGCAGCCACGTTTAACGTCGAATCAAAACGATTTTTGATAAGGACCAACATCATGTCATGCTGATCATTTTAGAAAAAGTCCCATATCAATATCACTTATAGTTTTCAAGAAGTAGTCGCTACAAACTTGCATGAAAATCTATTTTTAGCCATGGCGGCCATCTTGAATTTCCGGCCGACCTGAAATTTTGCTAGGATCAATTAGACATCAAGAGCAACATTTCTGTGAAGTTTCATGAAAATCCGTCAAGTAGTTTCAGAGGAGTAGTCGCTACAAGTTTTCATTATATAACTCTATGTAAACAAAGATGGCCACTGGCAGCCATGTTTAATGTCGAATCAAAATAATGTTTGACTCGGATAACCATCATGTCATGCTGATCATTTTAGAAAAAGTCCCATATCAATATCACTTATAGTTTTCAAGAAGTAGTCGCTACAAACTTGTATTTTGAAAATCTATTTTTAGCCATGGCGGCCATCTTGAATTTCCGGCCGACCTGAAATTTTGCTAGGATCAATTAGACATCAAGAGCAACATTTTTGTGAAGTTTCATGAAAATCCGTCAAGTAGTTTCAGAGGAGTAGTCGCTACAAGTTTTCATTATATAACTCTATGTAAACAAAGATGGCCACTGGCAGCCATGTTTAATGTCGAATCAAAATAATGTTCGACTCGGATAACCATCATGTCATGCTGATCATTTTAGAAAAAGTCCCATATCAATATCACTTATAGTTTTCAAGAAGTAGTCGCTACAAACTTATTTTTTAAAAATCTATTTTTAAATGTGGCAGCCATCATAATTTTCTGGCCGATCTGAAATTTTGCTAGGATCCATTAGACATTAAGAGCAACATTCCTGTAAAGTTTCATGAAAATCCGCCAAGTAGTTTTAGAGGAGTAGTCGCTACAAGTTTTTACTATATGACTCTATCTAAACAAAGATGGCCGCTGGCAGCCACGTTTAACGTCGAATCAAAACAATTTTTGATAAGGACCAACATCATGTCATGCTGATCATTTTAGAAAAAGTCCCATATCAATATCACTTATAGTTTTCAAGAAGTAGTCGCTACAAACTTGTATTTTGAAAATTTATTTTTAGCCGTGGCGGCCATCTTGAATTTCCGGCCGACCTGAAATTTTGCTAGGATCAATTAGACATCAAGAGCAACATTCCTGTGAAGTTTCATGAAAATCCGTCAAGTAGTTTCAGAGGAGTAGTCGCTACAAGTTTTCATTATATAACTCTATGTAAACAAAGATGGCCGCTGGCAGCCATGTTTAACGTCAAATCAAAACGATTTTCGACAAGGACCAACATCATGTCATGCTGATCATTTAAGAAAAAGTCCCATATCAATATCACTTATAGTTTTCAAGAAGTAGTCGCTACAAACTTGTATTTAAAAAATCTATTTTTAGCTTTGGCGGCCATCTTGGATTTCACATCACCATGAATTTTTGCTAGGATCAACTAGACTTCATGGGCAACATTTTTGTAAAGTTTTATGAATATCCATCCAGTAGTTTCAGAGAAGTAGTCGCTACAAATAAAAGTTAACGGACAGACGGACGGACGGACGGACGGACGGACGGACGGACGCCGCACCACGGCATAAGCTCTGCTGATCTCTGATCAGTAGAGCTAAAAACACAGAGATAGGTAAAAAAACACACAAAAAAGTAGTTTTAGAGGAGTAGTCGCTACAAGTTTTTATTATGTAACTCTATGTAAACAAAGAGGGCCGCTGGCAGCCATGTTTAGAGTCAAATCAAACATAATTTTTGACAAGGATCAACATCATGTCATGCTGACCATTTCAGAAAAAGTCCCATATCAATATCAGTTACAGTTTCAAGAATAGTCACTACAAACTTCTTAAATATTGTTTCTTAAATATCTATTTTTAGCCGTGGCAGCCATCTTGAATTTCTAGCCGAACTGAAATTCTGCTAGGATCCATTAGACATCAAGAGCAGCATTCCTGTGAAGTTTCATGAAAATCCGTCAAGTAGTTTCAGAGAAGTAGTCGCTACAAGTTTTTACTATATAACTCTAGGTAACCAAAGATGGCCGCTGGCAGCCATGTTTAACGTCGATCAAAACAATTCTGACAAGGACCAACATCAATTGATCATTTTAGCAAACGTCCCATATCAATATCACTTATAGTTTTCAAGAAGTAGTCGCTACAAATTTGTCTTTTAAAAATCTATTTTTAGCTATGGGGGACATCTTGAATTTCCAGCCGACCTGAAATTTGCTAGGATCAATTAGACAGCAAGAGCATTGAATTGAATGTTGTTTAATGGCTCATCAATACAGTTTAGGTTATTTAAATCCGCCCCAGAGAGGGGGAAAGGATACATAGGAATCCACGAACCGAGCCCTACTCTTATTATCGCATAGATATCAAGAGCAACATTCCTGTGAAGTTTCATGACAATCCGTCAGTAGTTTCAGAGGAGTAGTCGCTACAAGTTTTTACTATATAACTCTATATAAACAAAGATGGCCGCTGCCAGCCATTTTTTATGTCGAATCAAAACGATTTTCAACAAGGACCAACATCTTGTCATGCTGATCATTTTAGAAGAAATCCCATATCAATATCACTTATAGTTTTCAAAAAGTAGTCACTATAAATTTGTATTTTAAAAATATATTGCGGCCATCTTGAATTTCCGGCAACACCCAACCCTGTTCGTTGGCAGTGATTTTCTTTGCTTTCAATGACACTGATCAATATTGGATATATGGTAATTTTGAACTATGATGTCATAGTTCTCAGAATGGCATCACCCATGTCTGTTTCAGAACAAACTTCAAATGGTCATATCATATTTGTTTATCATCACGTTTTTCAGAACTCTCAGTAATGGAGCTTGCTTGGCTGTGTGGATACATTCCTTTAATACAAACTCTGTACATGTATCTATTGCTTGAAGAGACTTCTGTGGACTATTTTGCATATTTAACCACATACGAGACAAATAGAGCAATTTTTTTACCTTCAAAGTTCTTTAGAGCCTCCTTGCTTGCATTGTAGGTTTTGATGGTCCACTGGAAATGAAAATAGAATTAAATACTGGTATCACACTTCTACCCTTTGATGTAGGGGGTTTGTATCATTTATTTATTTCTGTTGGTGTCAAAAGGACTTCGTGAGTCTAGTCTGCAAATATGGGTCCCCAGTATTCATCTATTTTGGGGGTACTCATAGTATTTTGGCCTTTCGTGGGGGTCTAGGGGTTCGACTTGAAATTGACAATTTTCTCATGTAAAGGGTAAAAAACATAATGAATGGGTTTAAATATTACCTCTTACTTACAAAGAAATTCATTCTGCACAGTAATTCGTGTTATCCTAGGAACGTACCATGGTTAAAAACTTTATGCCTGATTCTCCAATTTCAGACCTGAATAAGATGGTGCTAAAACCATATTTTGATAGACATTACTTTTTTTTTAAACCTGAACTGGAATCTTTTTAAAATGTTACGTCATATAATAATGTATTTGTGCCAATTTAAAGTATAGGTTTATTCAAGGGTTTTTAAATACTCATTATGAGTTGGTAACTTTTAATTCGACGCTCCAGTTTTGGGGTTTGGCCTGGCTGGTTAAAGCAGTTTATATTGTGTCTACAGAGTTTGGATTCTCAAAATAACTAAATTACATATATACCTCGTTGTCAGTAGGTTAAGAGATGGTGTACATATGTTGTAAAAATTGGCTGTTGGTGGCGGGATAGCTATTTGTTTGTTTGCTTGAATGGTGTTTTACGTAAGATTTAGCACATTTTAGACCATATATGGTCGATTTTTTTTGTGGTAGAGGCAGACCACCCCATTTTTTGACAAGTCCAGCTCCCAGTGGGATTCGAACCCGCAGTTGTTATAGGCAAGTAAGTTTTAGGCGCAGTGTGTTTACTATCCCGGCAACAAAGGCCTTAAAGTTTGTGATAATCATTGACAGAGTTGTTACTGTAGTATTTTGTGTTATATAAAGAACTGCATTGCATGTCCAATAACTCTGACTTTTATTTTGGTAGAGTTACGTCCCTTTCCATAATAATTTAACCTCATAGTATTCTGTGTTATATGCATTGTTGCATATGTCCAATAACTCTTAACTTTTATTTTGGCAAAATTTAACCTTGTAGTATTCGTGTTATTTAAAGGACTGTTTCAGCTCTGGCAGCCACCATGGATTTACAGAAAGTTAAAAAAAAATATTTGCTCGACATTTGGATGAAGTTTTCTGTAAATTCAGTGTTCTGCCCAGGCTATTAAGGCATGTCTCATTTAACATGCCTTCACAGCCAAAATGCTTTTGCAACATGCCTTAATTTTGAAAAGACATGTAACACATTTTAATTATTTCATTTTTGCTTAGCTTAAATAAGTTTTAAACAATATATAGACTCACTAGCCTGTTTCTTATATAGATCAAGTGTCTTTCTGACAAACTATCCATACATATAGGGGTCCGGTATAAGGATACACCCTGAAGCATATTTTTTTCTGATAAAAAATACAGGCCTTGAAAAATTCCTGGGGAGAACACTGAAATTTGCCAAGGGCTTTTAAAAAAACACCAGGCAGAAGAAAAAAGTAAACAACTGTTGTCTTGTTGGCTTCAACCAATACAGCTAAATAATACTGAAATGAAGTAACAAGGTATAATGTGTTTAAGTTTAGGGGTTATACCATTATAGACTATAAAGTCATGTTCCTAAACTGGTCTAGACTGTAAAAATGTTCCTAAACTGGTCTAGACTGTAAAATGTTCCTAAACTGGTCTAAACTGTAAAAATGTTCCTTGGTAATAGACCAGTCATCAAAGGCAGGGGTGTATAATCCGATACCTGGGACAAGTAGCTTTTGCCGTTGGACAAGTAAGTGCCTCTTTTCAAAATTTTAGTCCCAGACAAGATTATTTTTTTGGGTCTCCTATTTCCCCCCTATTGGAGGGTCTGGGTCTCCTATTTCCCCCCTATTGGAGGGTCTGGGTCTCCTATTTCCGAAAAAAAAAAAATTGTTATAATGAGCTTACAGTTGCACTGCCAGTCACCACAAGGTTGGGTCTGTCACGCGGGCCGTTCAACATCCAGTTCTTGTACACCTTGTGCATGTCCGTGTTAACATACGGCATCCATACAAAGTCCTGCAGACGAAAGTAAAACATGTCATAGACAATAGGCCATCAAATAAAGACTTCAGAAAACTACTACATATTAATCTTTCTTGTCTGTGTGGGTGTTTTAAGGGAGAATTTTATAACCACGCGATGTTCCTTTGATTGATTTGACGTCATGTTTTTGTTAATAATTGAAAAATTGAATATAAATTAACTGAGACTAAAAACCCAATGTCATTTTCTTTAAATGAAAAAATGAAATTCGCTTGTATTTAATATAACTCAACTGAGAGAAAAAATCCTTAAGTTGTAATACAGACAAGCTAAAATTCACTGATTCTGACATAATATATACAGAACTCTAACCAAAGTATTTATATGTATGTGTTCTTTTCAGGACCTGATGATCTAGGACTTATTCTGAAGGTTTCAGGTGCCTGCGCAAGTGGGTGGGGTACGAAAACAACTTTTCTTTACTGAATAAAATCACCAGTTGGCACTGTCAGTGTTCTTGAGGCACTTGTACCATGTATTCCGTTCACTAACTTACCACTCTGGCATTGATGTGGTCATCATTGAAGTTAATGTCCGCGTGTATCTTTTCCGCTTTAACGGCTGTGGTACTTAGTAAGTTGACAAACTCGAAGTAGAGCTGCCGTAAACGCGAGTCGCCAAGAAACGTGATGTGATTATGACCTCCCCAGTAAGAGATGTAGTGCATACACATCCTCGCATCCCTGCAATATTTATTATACAATATTCATTATACAATATTTAAAGGGCTGAACCGAACATAATTTAAAATGAACCGACAATAAAGCATTTTGTACCACTGTATAATTATGTGTAATGATTCAATACTGGCTAAAATGGGGGTAGTGCCAACTTTTGTTTCACAGTATTGAAGTTCTACACATATAAAATCACTTTTAGAACAAACAAACATAATGGTCAGTGATCTGAACACAATAATGAACTATCTGCATATAAAGACACATGAACTGCAAATAATGAAAAATGCACTGAATATAATAACAAAGGTACTTCATATAATGAGATGTGAAATGCATATTATGTAAGATGTAACGCACATAATGAACACTGCAATGCACTGATAAATGTACTAAACACTAGAAGCGTGTTCCAAGGAACAACTGTCACCTGCCATGAGCTTATTTTAGCAAGGACTAACTATAAGTTTGAAGACAGCGGGTGCAATCCTGCATGAATTATGAAGTGTTTTTTTTAACTGTTAAAGTTTATGAAAAGGGGCATAACTCTGTATTGGATAACTGATGAGGAAAAAATACTGTATAAAGTTTCATGACCATAGGTCATAATTTTGCCAGGTTATAATTAAATGACAGTCAGGTGTTATTGGACATATTACGTCAATGACATTGAATAACTGATAAAGAAGAATTGTACCAAGCTGTACAGGTCAATATCTTGCCAAAATATAAGCCAGGTTAGATTCCAGGTTAAAGTTTTATGAAAATAGGCATAACTCTACCGAAATAAAAGTCAGAGCTTAATATTAAGACATTTGTAACGACATTCCTCGTATAAGATGGTGTATGTGAAGTTTAACAAACATAGGTCAAATACAATTAAATTATGAGCTTGTAGGTTGCAGGTTCAAGTTCTATGAAAAGGGTCTGTTACTAACAAGAGGTCAATGACCTTGATGCTCTACTGGAAGGTTCTGAAAGCTAGATCAGCATTCCCGTGAAGTTTCATGAAAATCTGTCAAGTAGTTTCAGTGTAGTCATTACAAGTTTTTATATATAACTCTATGTACACAAAGATGGCCACTTGCAACCATGTTTAATGTTGAATTTTGTTACGCTCAACTACACACCAAGAGCAACATTTCTGTTAAGTTTCATGAAAATCCATCAAGTAGTTTTAGAGGAGTAGTCGCTAAAAACTTGTTTCTTAATATCTATTTTTAGCCGTAACGGCCATCTTGAATTTCAGGCTGACCTGAAATTTTTGCTAGGACCAACTAGACATCAAGAGCAACATTCCTGTGAAGTTTCATGAAAATCCGTCAAGTAGTTTCAGAGGAGTAGTCGCTACAAGTTTTTACTATATCACTCTATGTAAACAAAGATGGTTGCTGGCAGCCATGTTTAACGTCAAATCAAAACGATTTTTGACAAGGACCAACATCATGTCATGCTGATCATTTTAGCAAATGTCCCATATCAATATCACTATATTTTTTAGGAAGTAGTCGCTACAGACTTATTTTTTTTAAAACCTGTTTTTAGCTGTGGCGGCCATCTTGAATTTCCAGCCAACCCGAAATTTTGCTAGGACCAACTAGACATCATGAGCAATATTCCTGTGAAATTTCATGAAAATCCATCAAGTAGTTTCAGAGATGTAGTTGCTACAAGTTTTCACTATATAACTCTATGTAAACAAAGATGGCCGCTGGCAGCCTTGTTAAATGTCGAATCAAAATGATTTTCGTCAAGGATCAACATCATGTCATGCTGATCGTTTTAGAAAAAGTCCCAATATCACTTATAGTTTTCAAAAAGTAGTCGCTACAAACTTGTTTTTTAAAAATCTATTTTTAGCTTTGACAGCCATCTTGGATTTCACATCAACATGAATTTTTGCTAGGATCAACTAGACTTCATGGGCAACATTTCCATAAAGTTTTATGAAAATCCATCCAGTAGTTTCAGAGGAGTAGTCGCTACAAAAAAAAAGTTTACAGATGGACGGACGACGGACACTGCACCACGGCACAAGCTCTGCTGATCTTTGATCAGTAGAGCTGAAAACAGAATGAAATTCGAGAGTTATTGGACATGTGTAATGACATTCCTTGAGGTAAGATGAAGATGTGTGTGATGTTTTGTGAACATAAGTCAAATACTTTTCAAGTTATGGCCAAGGTTAGGTTGCAGGTTATAGTGACGAACGGACGAAAGATGACGGTCAACGTGATCCCTAAGTGTCCAACATGCTGCGCAATAATGATGTTGCAATTGCATATATAAAGTTTTCACCACTGCAAATAATGGCATTATGCCATATGTACCGAACACAAAGATAAATGCTCAGCAGAAGACAGCCATGGTGTTCCATACTAAATAGAAGCCAACGAGCCATTTAAGTCACACTGAAGTTAAATAATATCTTACTCTTTAGTGTACTTGTGCGTCATGCAACCATACGGTTGCCATGTTCCATAACCAGGGAAACGCCCATCACTTAGCAACCATTTACAGGAATCATTACCTGAAAAAAGACAATATAATTATAGTTTCATTAATATTCATATCTCTCATATACATGTGCTGGCGGATCTCTCATATACATGTGCTGGCGGCCCTCATATACATGTGCTGGCCCTTCTTGTCTCTCATATACATGTGCTGGCGGCCCTTCTATCTCTCATATACATGTCATATACATGTGCTGGCGGCCCTTCTATCTCTCATATACATGTCATATACATGTGCTGGCGGATCTCTCATATACATGTGCTGGCCCTTCTTGTCTCTCATATACATGTGCTGGCCCTTCTTGTCTCTCATATACATGTGCTGGCGGCCCTTCTATCTCTCATATACATGTCATATACATGTGCTGGCGGCCCTTCTATCTCTCATATACATGTCATATACATGTGCTGGCGGATCTCTCATATACATGTGCTGGCCCTTCTTGTCTCTCATATACATGTGCTGGCCCTTCTTGTCTCTCATATACATGTGCTGGCGGCCCTTCTATCTCTCATATACATGTCATATACATGTGCTGGCGGCCCTTCTATCTCTCATATACATGTCATATACATGTGCTGGCGGCCCTTCTATCTCTCATATACATGTCATATACATGTGCTGGCGGCCCTTCTATCTCTCATATACATGTGCTGGCGGCCCTTCTATCTCTCATATACATGTGCTGGCGGCCCTTCTATCTCTCATATACATGTGCTGGCGGCCCTTCTATCTCTCATACACATGTGCTGGTGGCCCTTCTATCTCTCATATACATGTGCTGGCGGCCCTTCTATCTCTCATATACATGTGCTGGCGGCCCTCATATACATGTGCTGGCGGCCCTTCATATCTCTCATATACATGTCATATACATGTGCTGGCGGCCCTCATATACATGTGCTGGCGGCCCTTCATATCTCTCATATACATGTGCTGGCGGCCCTTCTTGTCTCTCATATACATGTGCTGGCGGCCCTTCATATCTCTCATATACGTGCTGGCGGATCTCTCATATACATGTGCTGGCGGCCCTTCTTGTCTCTCATATACATGTGCTGGCGGCCCTTCTTGTCTCTCATATACATGTGCTGGCGGCCCTTCATATCTCTCATATACATGTGCTGGCGGCCCTTCTTGTCTCTCATATACATGTGCTGGCGGCCCTTCATATCTCTCATATACGTGCTGGCGGATCTCTCATATACATGTGCTGGCGGCCCTTCTTGTCTCTCATATACATGTGCTGGCGGCCCTTCTTGTCTCTCATATACATGTGCTGGCGGCCCTTCTTAATATTCATATCTCTCATATACATGTGCTGGCGGCCCTTCTTAATATTCATATCTCTCATATACATGTGCTGGCGGCCCTTCTTAATATTCATATCTCTCATATACATGTGCTGGCGGCCCTTCTTAATATTCATATCTCTCATATACATGTGCTGGCGGATCTCTCATATACATGTGCTGGCGGATCTCTCATATACATGTGCTGGCGGCCCTTCTTGATATTCATATCTCTCATATACATGTGCTGGCGGCCCTTCTATCTCTCATATACATGTGCTGGCCCTTCTTGTCTCTCATATACATGTGCTGGCGGCCCTTCTATCTCTCATATACATGTGCTGGCGGCCCTTCTATCTCTCATATACATGTGCTGGCGGCCCTTCTTGTCTCTCATATACATGTGCTGGCGGCCCTTCTATCTCTCATATACATGTGCTGGCGGCCCTTCTTGAAGAAATTCCAAGAAAAAATTGGACAAAAGCCGACCAATGCAAGAGTTGCATGCAACATGGTGTTTCGTCTAAGGTGATATGTACACCAAACATGTTTCAAATGACCTTGATAAAATCGAGGGTTTATGCAACATCAAGTACCTTTGTCTGCATTCAAAAGGGTAGCATTCTTCATTATCCATAAAAGGAGCTAAATGCAAATATTGATGAATGGACAGACATTACCATTCCATAGACCCGATTCGGTCAAAAAAATAAATGTGTGTCCATATCAGCTTGTTATTTCATAATGCTAAATATAGGCTTTACTTATAGACAGTGTCCCTTTAAAAAGTTAATTTCATATTGAACATCTTATCATGTTACACAGAGGCTGTTGTTCTTTGCTCTCACAAATTGACATTTTAATCTAAGCATACATGTCCTATTTTATCATGAACATGTCATCACAAATTAATGCTGGTATCTGCTTATGATGCAATAAAAGGCCAGGTTTCAGTATAAATCTACAACATGGCCTTTTTTTAAATCACAAATTTTCTAATCATATTTAGCATTTTTAAAGTATTTGTAACCTCAAAATTTGGCATGTCATTACAGGGTTCAAACTAGGCCAGGATTTTAGGGAGAAGTTACTTCTCCCCTCTAAAGAAAATAGGGAGAAGTGACCAAAAAAATAGGGAGAAGTGAGGGAGACATGATCTTTTAAATTAAGCGCGCAATCGGTTATTGTTAATTATTAATTGATATACATGTATGCACCCTATTGGTAAGAGCATGCTAGCTGTTTCAAATTAAATGTGTTTATTAATTTTATTCACACTCATAGGCACTCTTTATTTATATATATGTACTGTAACTATAGAAACAAGAGGTCAATGACCTTGAAGCTCTACTGATTGATTTTGATTTCAGGAAGTAGTCGTTACAGACTTTTTTTTTGAAAATCTATTTTTAACCGTGGCGGCCATCTTGAATTTCTGGCCGACCTGAAATTTTCTATGATCAATAAGACATTAAGAGCAACATTCCTGTGAAGTTTCATGAAAATCCGTCAAGTAATTTCAGAGGAGTAGTCGCTACAAGTTTTTACTATATAACTCTATGTAAACAAAGATGGCCGCTGGCAGCCATGTTTAACGTTGAATCAAAACGATTTTTGACAAGGATCAACATCATGTCATGCTGATCATTTTAGAAAAAGTCCCATATCAATATCACTTATAGTTTTCAAGAAGTAGTCGCTACAAACTTATTTATTTTAAATCTATTTTTAGCTGTGGCGGCCATCTTGGATTTCACATCAACATGAATTTTTGCTAGGATCAACTAGACTTTATGGGCAACATTTCTGTAAAGTTTCATGAATATCCATCCAGTAGTTTCAGAGGAGTTGTCGCTACAAATAAAAGTTTACGGACAGACAGACGGACGGACGGACGGGCGGACAGACGGACGACGGACGCCGCACCACGGCATAAGCTCTGCTGATCTCTGATCAGTAGAGCTAAAAAGGATTAAGAGAAGAATTAACATAAATATATTGCATGTACCTTTATTTATTCATCTTTCTATCAATTTGTATGGAGTTCTATAAAGGGTGTAAATAGGATTCTCAAACTTCTTCCTAAAAGGCTTATTCCTCATTAAGACCTATAAGACCAATTTAGGTGTTTTGTTTCCCAATTTGTATTGGCTAAAAACAATATTAATAAAAAAAAGATTTTCCTCCATCCAAACTTATGTACCTGTCCAAACTACTAGGACACCGTACTTTTCCGGAAGTAAAATATTGCCGAAGATTCAGCAGAAATGTCATCTATTATTAACTCTTTTTCATGCATTAATTTGTTTGGAATGCTAAAAGGTGCGTTTTATCGAACAATTAAGAAAACACAACTCTTATCATTATTCGGTGGTATCATTTAATCACCTCAGGTCAATTAACTTCAGATTGTTGTTTCGATCACGTTTTCAACACACACTTGTCTAACTCTAACAGAACCTACGATTGGTCAATTGTTCAGCTATACGCAATCTCACTGGATAGGTATGTGTATTCCCTGGACAGTCTAATTTGTAAACAAACAAGAGGTCAATGACCTTGAAGCTCTACTGATTGATTTTGTTTTCAGGAAGAAGTCGCTACAAACTTGTTTTTTGAAAATCTATTTTTAGCAGTGGCGGCCATCTTGAATTTCCGGCCGACCTGAAATTTTGCTAGGATCAATGACATCAAGAGCAACATTCCTGTGAAGTTTCATGAAAATCCGTCAAGTAGTTTCAGAGGAGTAGTCGCTACAAGTTTTCATTATATAACTCTATGTAAACAAAGATGGCCGCTGACAGCCATGTTTAACATAAAATCAAAATAATGTTCGACTCGGATAACCATCATGTCATGCTGATAATTTTAGAAAAAGTCCCATATCAATATCACTTATAGTTTTCAAGAAGTAGTCGCTACAAACTTATTTTTTTTAAATCTATTTTTAGCTGTGGCGGCCATCTTGAATTTCTGGCCGATCTGAAATTTTGCTAGGATCAATTAGACATCAAGAGCAACATTCCTGTGAAGTTTCATGAAAATCCGTCAGGTAGTTTCAGACGAGTAGTCGCTACAAGTTTTCAATATATAACTCTATGTAAACAAAGATGGCCACTGGCAGCCATGTTTAACGTCGAATCAAAATAATGTTCAACTCGGATAACCAACATGTCATGCTGATCATTTTAGAAAAAGTCCCATATCAATATCTCTTAAAGTTTTCAAGAAGTAGTCGCTACAAACTTATTTTTTAAAAATCTATTTTTAGCCGTGGCGGCCATCTTGAATTTCCGGCCGACCTGAAATTTTGCTAGGATCAATTAGACATCAAGAGCAACATTCCTGTGAAGTTTCATGAAAATCCGTCAAGTAGTTTCAGAGGAGTAGTCGCTACAAGTTTTCATTATATAACTATATTTAAACAAAGATGGCCGCTGGCAGCCATGTTTAACGTCGAATCAAAACGATTTTCGACAAGGACCAACATCATGTCATCCTGATCATTTTAGAAAAAGTCCCATATCAATATCTCTTATAGTTTTCAAGAAGTAGTCGCTACAAACTTATTTTTTAAAAATCTATTTTTAGCCGTGGCGGCCATCTTGAATTTCCGGCCGACCTGAAATTTTGCTAGGATCAATTAGACATCAAGAGCAACATTCCTGTGAAGTTTCATGAAAATCCGTCAAATAGTTTCAGAGGAGTAGTCGCTACAAGTTTTCATTATATAACTCTATGTAAACAAAGATGGCCGCTGGCAGCCATGTTTAACGTCGAATCAAAACGATTTTCGACAAGGACCAACATCATGTCATGCTGATCATTTTAGAAAAAGTCCCATGGCAATATCCCTTAGAGTTTTCAAGAAGTAGTCGCTACAAACTTGTTTTTAAAAAAAACTATTTTTAGATTTGGCGGCCATCTTGGATTTCACATCTACATGAATTTTTGCTAGGATCAACTAGACTTCATGGGCAACATTTCTGTAAAGTTTCATGAAAATCCATTCAGTAGTTTCAGAGGAGTAGTCGCTACAAAAAAAAAGTTAACGGACAGACGGACAGACGGACAGACGGACAGACAGACGGACGGACGGACGGACGACGGACGCCGCACCACGGCATAAGCTCTGCTGATCTCTGATCAGTAGAGCTAAAAATGACGAGGTGCGAAAATTGCCTCGGGGGATATCAAAGCTGTAGTGATCTGCTGTGATCGATCAAAGCAATTAGCATAATCCCTTCCCAGCGATATCTATGCCTGTCCTGAGACATAAACAACAGGTCAATTAAACACTTCGCCGTCGGCTGAAAAAAAGCGAAGTCACGGAGGAAAAAGCGACTTTGTCGCCCATGTCACCCTCCAGTTTGAACGCTGCTGTCAATACATTAAACACTACAACTGTATCATGTATTTATTTTCTATACAACATTTTTTAACTGAATCAAATTAGATGTTCTTTAATGGCTCATCAACACATTATAGGTTGTTTACAGCCACCCCAGAGAGAGGGGAAGGTATAGGAATCCAGGAACCTGCCCTACTCTTACTATCAAATAGATTCCTAATGTTCTTTAATGTTCTTGGAGGATAGACTCCAATACATGGAACCGCATGTATAAGAACATTATTATTTTGAGTTTGTTTTATAAGCTCAAAGTAACAAATAGAAGAATTATTTAGCAAACTTGGTTGTTTTGTAATGTTTGTCAACATTAAACATTGTAAATGCTAAACCTTTAAATATAAAATTGTCTTTATTGTCATTGTCACTGAATCATTATTGCCATTAAAAAAAAATAAAAAAAAATATTTTTTTAATTTATTTTTTTAATATTTCACACTAATCTGGCGTGTGACTTACTTCCTGCACAGACGGGCTCGTTACTGGGGTATCCCGATACAACCACTATTCGTACACAACCTGAATGTGAACACTTCCGACTAAACTCTGGAAATAAGAATGACCACACTCATTTGCGTACAATCACCTGATATTTTGACAGATACTAAATGCAGAAATGGAAAATAAACAAAAATGGAGATACGAGAGGCATTATTCAATTAAAAAATATGTATTTTAGTCAATTTCATTATTCCATAATATTCCCTTCCTTAAAACATGATATACATGTAAAACCATTTGCTGATTGATTAAAATTTAAACAGCTGTCGTCTGCACAATTGCTGACGTAATCTCATGATCTACATTCCCTCCAAAAAATCAAAACAATACTGCAGATAAAAACAAGAGGCCCAAGAGGGCCTGTGGACGCTCTACTTGCTAATATGGCTCTTATAACATCAATGAAGCGAGTGACTATCGTCTTAAAGAGGCAAAATATAGCATTTTTAACTAAATCAAAAGGCGCAACTCCGCCTTTACTGGACCGATCTGGCTGGTTTTCGAACTTGGCCAGTGGATAATAAAAAAGAAAAAAATAATAATTTAAAAAAAGAAAAAAATAATAAAGAAAAAAAGAAAAATCTGGTAAAGTTTGGTAAAGATCAGATGAATTGAATTGAATGTTGTTTAACGGCTCATCAACACAGTATAGGTTATTTAGAGCCGCCCCAGAGAGAGGGGAAGGATACATAGGAATCCGGGAACCTGCCCTATTTTATTATCGAGTGATTCCTATGGTTCTTTAACGTGCTCGGAAGATAGTCCGATACACGGGACCGCCCGGTTTACGTCCCCATCCGACGGACGAGGCTAAGGTAAAGTGTCTTGCCCAAGAACACACCGACGGAACTCAGTCGCACCACGGAGGATTGAACCCGGGGCCTCCGATGAAAAATGAAGGCCCTATCGCCTAAAACAAGGCAAAATATAGCATTTTTAATGAACTCAAGGACCATAACTCCGCTGTTACTCGTCCGATCTGGCTGGTTTTCGAACTTGTTCGAGCTTTTATTGACATTAACAATCTGGTAAAGTTTGGTAAAGATAGGATGAACAAGAAATGTCACAGTAAGTAACAAATGCCCCCCGAAGTGACCTGTAATATGAAACCAACAAACACTAAAAAATTAAAAAAAAAAAAAAAAATAATAATAATAATAATTAAAAAAAAAAAAAAAAAGAAATTGAAAAAAAAAATACTTAAAAAAAAAAAAAGCCACGGACCTGGATTTTGTACGTCGTCTTGTTGTGGTGAGCAACTGTGCAAAGTTATTTGAAAATCCGTCCATTATTGTCAGTTATGAAGCGGACACTAGTGTACAGACGAACGGATTTGGACCTTTGACCTCTAAGTGTGACCTTGACTTTGGAGCCACGGACCTGGTTTTTGTGCGCGACACGTTGTCGTGTTGTGGTGAGCAATTGTGCGAAGTTATTTGAAAATCCGTCCATTATTGTCAGAGTTATGAAGCGGACACGATTGTACACGCAAACGGACAGACAGTGCGACTACTATATGCCACCCTTCGGGGGCAAAAAATGAAGGCCCTATTGTCTTAACGAGGCAAAATGCAGCATTTTTAACTAAATCAAGGACCATAACTCCGCTGTTACTGGTTCGATCTGGCTGTTTTCAAACTTGTCCGAGCTTTCATTGACATTAACAATCTGGTAAAGTTTGGTAAAGATCGGATGAAAATTGAAGGCCCTATCGTCTCAACGAGGCAAAATATAGTATTTTTAACTAATTAAGTGCCATAACTCCGCTGTTACTAGTCCGATATGGTTGGTTTTTGAACTTGTCCTAGCTATCAATGACTAACAATTTGGTAAAGTTTGGTAAAGATCGGATAAAAAATGAAGGCTCTATCGTCTTAACGAGACAAAAGTTAACGACGGACAGACGACGGACAACTCGGCATGCCATAAGCTCTGCTGGCCTTCGTAATTTTACTGAAATTGTTTAAAAATAATCTGGAAAATGCGTGGTCTGAAATCACTTAATTCTCTCAAACCTCAGCGTGTTTACTCAAATTAGGATTGTTAACTGGTGGAAGATGTGTTACGTGTTTTTTTATGCCTAATTTGGGGCCAAAATTCGGCCCCATCAGGGTTCCGGAAATACGGTTGCCCGACGCCCCGGGCAAGTGGATTTTGGGTGCGGGCAAGTGACCTTTGCAAATCTGGTTGCCCGCCACTTGCCCGGCGGACATTTCCATTCCAGAACAAATCAAGTGACAAACTAGCCATATCAGAATTTCATTTTGATAACTTAATAAAACTTGCCGCTGTTTTTCGCCGCTAGCAATTGTTAATAAGATTAAACAACATTCGGTACAAATCAACAATCTCGCCCCAGGCAGCTTAATTTGTTGCATTATTTCAATAAACAACCTAATAACCCCACACGCGCATTTCACACCGTTTGAAAACAACAATCCTGACACAACCGTCAGACGTGTGTCCATCGGCCAATGAAAACGCGGCAATTATGTCCGTGACCTTCCAACCATAAATTTAGAAATCTCTGAACGTCATTTGGACCTTCCACCAATCAAATCAGAAAACTCTTTCTTAATTTGCAAATTTAATGGTCAAAATAATGATTGACAGACCCACGTGACGTTATTTTTTTGTTTAGATAACTTTGCCGAAGATTTTTTCATAACGAAAATACATTTCTTTCACTCGAATCACTCATTTACCAATGCGCTTTTATGAGGTATTTGGTGTATTTCATTGATATAATCTGTAATTAAACGTATATGGAAGTGCATACTACACAAATAAGTTGCATAACGTAGCGATATGCGCATGTCATGGGTTTTCGCGATTTCAAAACCAATCACGGAACTTTTTCTCAAGTTCTGAACTTTCGCTTTTGATAAATAGGGTTACTGCTACTAATTCTTAAACAATTCCTAGGGAACCCCTATTCATGCCTCTTGCTTTCATATAATTCCCTTTAGTTAAAATACAAAGCCGTAGGAACATTACCATGGTTGCAGAAATTGGGGGCCAAGTGAATATTTTTAATAACGTTTATGTCTTGTTTCTTTGCTTGTCGCACATTTAAATGAATACAATAGCTTCTTTTTTTTCTGTCAACTGGTTAATTGTACACACTGTGACATTAAAAGTTCCATACACTAGCTGCCAAGCATTTTTTTTGGTTGTGTGTGTGGTGATTGGTGGTGTGGGAGGGCGTAATAAAATGAGGTTGTATACTGTCTCATCATTTTATAATTTCAGTAACACAAAGATGTAATAGACACAAAAGAAGAAAATGCAACCATTTGATTTTTTTATATATGAATAAATACAATGTATTAACTAATTCATAAAATACATTCTCACTTCCTTTTCTAACTCAGTATAATGGTCCAAATTATGCGGCGGTCCATCCTGTTTAACACGAATAATGGTCAGCGCCAATTTTTGGGGCAATTAAGTGTTCTTAAAGGTGGGGCAAGTGACATTATGGGCAGGGCAAATGACATTATGGGCAGGGCAAGTGACTTGTGAAAATCCATTTATTTTTTGGTAAATACAGACCAGTAAGGATACTAATCATAACTAGTCTGTATTTACCAAAAACAAAACTTAAAACCAAGGGATACTAAACTGTGAAAATAAAAGTGAAACAAGTTTATTTCTCTTTTGTTATAATATTGCACAATTTTCACAATTTCTAGAAAAATGTCGCTATTTTTCATAATGGCAGGGGCACAGACTGCATTCACAAAACACATAAAAAAAACACTGTGTTACGTGTATTTAGCATTTTCAACTCATTTGAGGGTCATACATAACAAGGGGAAACACCTTGTTTTTGCCTTTCATGTGCAACTGAAAAAAACAAAAACATTAAAAATAAATTGTAAATACTTTCTAAAAGTTATTTTCATGGGTTAAAATTATTGCTTAACTGTTTAGAAGTGTTGACTATATGTTAAAACTAGTATTAGTACAAATTTCTGTTCTGCAGTATATTTTTCATGTATACCGGAAGTGCTCAAAAAGGGATTGGATGTTCCGTTAGGAATGAGGTAAGTGCTTAAAAATGGAGTAGTCGCTACATGATTATGCAGAATTTCAGTACTAATAATTAATGAAAAAATTGACTGGAAAGGAAAAGTCTTTTATTTAAATTTAAAGTTTTAATGTCATGTTTTGTCCTTATACAGGGCCTTTTTTTCAGAAATTGGGCCTTTTAAAGGCGCAATTTTCCAAGTTTTGGGGGAAAATAGTCGCAAAAAAGTTATATCTACCTTTCTTATGTATACATTTACTTCCACAAACATTTAAAGAAGAAAAAAACAGTAGAAGGAAACAGTAATTTGTATTCATTTTAATTTATGATTTCGTAACTTTTTTATGTTGCTTTCAGTTTCACTGTCTGGTGTTGCATTATTTGTCTTCTAAGTAATTTGTTATCATTTTGCTACCTTTCGAAACCCCGCATTATAATAGACTAAAAATAGAACTCTATGCGGTTCAGGGTCTTCCCCAGGATTTTTAAAGGGAAAATGGCATTTAGCGCGCGAGTGGGGTGGGTGCGGGAGGGGGCCCCTCTTCTACATATCGATTTTTTTCATATATTTTTAAGTAAAAATATATGAAAAGTAATATTTTTAAGCCATTATGTTATTTTTAAGTGAATAGCGGATCATAATCAGATAAATGGAAATAATAACCTCCGTCACTTTTTCTGTAAATATTTCTTTGATGTATTGAATAAAACATCCAGTTGCTATGTGTTGACCTATTATTGATGGCAAGGAGATACCAGAGTTAATTTGATATTAATAGTTTCGGTACTTGTATGAAATTTCTCCAATTTTGTCCAAAAATGTCACGTTTTAGAGCCTCCTTACGAGGTGTGGTGGAGGTGCTATGTCAAACGAGTCACAAACATAGTTGTTTTTCACAAAGGGAGAACGTTTTTATTTTACTTTCAATTACAATGGTTGTCCCACTTAATCATGTGATTGTAATGATAATTTTTGCAATATAAAGTAAATAAAAATAATAAGAAAAATGCGTAGCGGTAGTTATGCTGTCTGTCAATATGATTGTCTATGTTTTCATCCGAATATTACTATGGTGCGTCACTTCTCGAGCCTGCAGTTTTCGACGAAGTAATGAAACAAGAGGTCAATGACCTTGAAGCTCTACTGATTGATTTTGATTTCAGGAAGTAGTCGCTACAAACTTGTTTTTTGAAAATTTATTTTTAGCCGTGGCGGCCATCTTGAATTTCCGGCCGACCTGATATTTTGCTAGGATCAATTAGACATCAAGAGCAACATTCCTGTGAAGTTCATGAAAATCGTTTTCAAGAAGTAGTCGCTACAAACTTATTATTTTTAAATCTATTTTTAGCTGTGGCGGCCATCTTGAATTTCTGGCCAATCTGAAATTTTGGTAGGATCAATCAGACATCAAGAGCAACATTCCTGAGAAGTTTCATGAAAATCCGTCAAGTAGTTTCAGAGGAGTAGTCGCTACAAGTTTTCATTATATAATTCTATGTAAACAAAGAAGGCCGCTGACAGCCATGTTTAAAATCTAATCAAAATGATTTTTGACAAGGACCAACATCATGTAATGCTGATCATCTTAGAAAAAGTCCCATATCAATATCACTTATAGTTTTCAAGAAGTAGTCGCTACAAACTTGCATTTTGAAAATCTATTTTTAGCCATGGCGGCCATCTTGAATTTCCAGCCGAACTGAAATTTTGCTAGGATCAATTAGACATCAAGAGCAACATTTCTGTGAAGTTTCATGAAAATCCGTCAAGTAGTTTCAGAGGAGTAGTCGCTACAAGTTTTCATTATATAACTCTATGTAAACAAAGATGGCCACTGGCAGCCATGTTTAATGTCGAATCAAAATAATGTTCGACTCGGATAACCATCATGTCATGCTGATCATTTTAGAAAAAGTCCCATATCAATATCACTTATAGTTTTCAAGAAGTAGTCGCTACAAACTTGTATTTTGAAAATCTATTTTTAGCCATGGCGGCCATCTTGAATTTCCGGCCGACCTGAAATTTTGCTAGGATCAATTAGACATTAAGAGCAACATTCCTGTAAAGTTTCATGAAAATCCGCCAAGTAGTTTCAGAGGAGTAGTCGCTACAAGTTTTTACTATATAACTCTATGTAAACAAAGATGGCCGCTGGCAGCCACATTTAACGTCGAATCAAAACGATTTTTGATAAGGACCAACATCATGTCATGCTGATCATTTAAGAAAAAGTCCCATATCAATATCACTTATAGTTTTCAAGAAGTAGTCGCTACAAACTTGTATTTTGAAAATTTATTTTTAGCCGTGGCGGCCATCTTGAATTTCGGCCGACCTGAAATTTTGCTTAGATCATTTAGACATCAAGAGCAACATTCCTGTGAAGTTTCATGAAAATCCTTCAAGTAGTTTCAGAGGAGTAGTCGCTACAAGTTTTCATTATATAACTGTATGTAAACAAAGATGGCCGCTGGCAGCCATGTTTAACGTCAAATCAAAACGATTTTCGACAAGGACCAACATCATGTCATGCTGATCATGTTAGAAAAAGTCCCATATCAATATCACTTATAGTTTTCAAGAAGTAGTCGCTACAAACTTGAATTTAAAAAATCTATTTTTAGCTTTGGCGGCCATCTTGGATTTCACATCAACATGAATTTTTGCTAGGATCAACTAGACTTCATGGGGCAACATTCTGTAAAGTTTTATGAATATCCATCCAGTAGTTTCAGAGGAGTAGTCGCTACAAATAAAAGTTAACGGACGGACAGACGGACGGACAGACAGACGGACGGACGACGGACGTCGCACCACGGCATAAGCTCTGCTGATCTCTGATCAGTAGAGCTAAAAAGCATACACTTTTTATATAAATATTTGTTTTACTCATGCAGAGTAGTTTTATAAATTAACAAGAGCTGTCGGAGAACAGCGCAGCTCGACTATTCGATTTTTCAGAGAATAATACATTTATAGCTAGTATATACCATCAGAAAACAAGGCTACAACAATCTGCGGTGGGGTTGGGAGCACAACAGAACTATGTGTAAGAATTGACCAAAACTACACAGAAATGTGTAAAAAAAAAAAAAAAATTATAAAAAAATAGTTTCAAGTGGGGGTGGGGTGGGGGGAGCGGGGACAGAGAGGCGGAAGTGGGTTGGGGGCGTGGGAGGAGGGGGCAACATATATGTGTAAGAATTGACTAAAACAGCAAAGAAATATGAAAAAAAAAAAAGTTTCAGGTTAGAGTTGTGGGGAGGGGGCAACATATATGCGTAAGAATTGACAAAAGCAACACAGAAATATGTAAAAAAAAAAATAGTTTCAAGTGGGTGTGGGGGGGAGCAGGGGGGGGGGGGGGGGTGAGGAAGGGAAAGAGGCGGGATTGGGTTGGTGTGGGGGCAACATATATGTGTAAGAATTGATAAAAACAAATAAAAAAAATATGAAAAAAAAAAAGTTTCAAGGGGGGGGGGGGGGGGGGGGGGTGAGGTGGGGAAGGTTGCAACATATATGTGTAAGAATTGACTAAAACAACACAGAAGTATGAAGAAGAAACAAGAGGTCAATGACCTTGAAGCTCTACTGATTGATTTTGTTTTCAGGAAGAAGTCGCTACAAACTTGTTTTTTGAAAATCTATTTTTAGCAGTGGTGGCCATCTTGAATTTCCGGCCGACCTGAAATTTTGCTAGGATCAATTAGACATCAAGAGCAACATTCCTGTGAGTTTCATGAAAATCCGTCAAGTAGTTTCAGACGAGTAGTCGCTACAAGTTTTCAATATATAACTCTATGTAAACAAAGATGGCCACTGGCAGCCATGTTTAACGTCGAATCAAAATAATGTTCGACTCGGATAACCATCATGTCATGCTGATCATTTTAGAAAAAGTCCCATATCAATATCTCTTATAGTGTTCAAGAAGTAGTCGCTACAAACTTATTTTTTAAAAATCTATTTTTAGCTGTGGTGGCCATCTTGAATTTCCGGCTGACCTGAAATTTTGCTAGGATCAATTAGACATCAAGAGCAACATTCCTGTGAAGTTTCATGAAAATCCGTCAAGTAGTTTCAGAGGAGTAGTCGCTACAAGTTTTCATTATATAACTCTATGTAAACAAAGATGGCCGCTGGCAGCCATGTTTAACGTTGAATCAAAACGATTTTCGACAAGGACCAACATCATGTCATCCTGATCATTTTAGAAAAAGTCCCATATCTTGGTTGTGCTAGGGTAAGAATTGTAAGACATATAGACTTGTAAACACAGCTTACATGCAAAATTTGATGTGAAACAGATATATTTTATGGGCTATCATAATTTGGGTTCCATGGGCGCCCATGGGTTACAGGAACCAAAATAGCTTATGCAGCCCTTAAGATAATGTTATAAGGAAGCCCATGAACAAATTTGGTTGTGCTAGGATAAGAAATGTAAGAGATATAGACTTGTAAACATAGCTAACACGCAAAATTTGATGTGAAATGGGGCACATTTTATGGGCTATCATAATTTGGGTTCCATGGGATCCCATGGGATTTAGGAACCAAAATTGCTTATGCAGCCCTTAAGATAATGTTATAAGGAAGCCCATGAACAAATTTGGTTGTGCTAGGATAAGAAATGTAAGAGATATAGACTTGTTAACACAGCTTACACGCAAACCTTGATGTGGGACGCCGACGCCAACGCCGACCCCGGGGTGATTACATAAGCTCTCTTATTCTTCGAATAGTCAAGCTAAAAAACCATGTTACTGATGACGATCGTCTAGCAGACACGCAAGTTAAGTACATGTACGTTTACCACATTAGTATTTATTCATAATGAGGCTATTTGCGAACTACTTCATCAATTCAAGTGTACACAGCCAATAAAGAGGAAAGCATGATGGGTACAATTTGTCGTTCAACATATTTTTCACCATAACGTCCGTCACAAGCACTCAATAAGATTTCAAAATATCAAGTATACGTACTGGTGACCAATAAAGTGATTGTAATTTCCAACTATTTACCAAAAACTACAATGAAAATGTACTGTAAACTATTCTCTGCTTTGCACATAGTGTTTTCCTATGTCAGTATTGTCAAGGAAGTGACATTTTGATGAAGGAGCGGATAGTAACGAGGTTAGTTTGCAAAGCTCAAACATAACTGCCGATCGCGCACTGGGTTGTTCAAAGTAATCAGCATTATTAAAGCTCCAACAAAAATTCTGATCTGAACAGTTGATCGTACATTTTTTAGGTAACAATATATATATGCAAACGGATCCCATTTTGTATTCAGAAATTGACAATGAATAGACAATTTCACACATAACGACCGTCACTTTCTTGTAATTGTCAAATTGTCAAACATAACTTCCACTCTTTTTGGATAAAGAGTTGCATCAAATAACAGGGCAAGAAAATTTGTTTCTCAGTTACTCGTCCTACGCAATATTTGAATGGTCAAATTGATAAATTGTTAAAGAATTTATCTGAATTTCTACTCGTCCTGCATCAATGAGCACTCGTCATAGCGAGCGGACGAGTGGAATTTTCGTGCCCTGAATAGGATGAGTTTTTATCCTGGTAATAATGTACTCAATAAATAGTTACTGCAGTTTTGCAATATTGTATGAAAAGTATTGAAAAGTCTAATATGGAAATGAAAAAAAAAAAAAAGAGTGGAGTAAAAACCAGTAACACCCGTCACTTTAAAACAGGTAAGATCCTGAGACGAGGGAAACTCTCCCCATATTGTGTTTTCTTTCAACTGAAAGGATGTGCTCAACTACTTGGAAGTAGATTTTACTTGCACAGAATATAGAAAGGGATAAGCACAATTATGGGGGGAAAATTGTCAACATAACGCCCGTCACATTTGTGCGCTCTGTAATTACAATCAAAAACAAACTAATTGGATTGATAAACTATCTTTTTTTGGGCATAAACCAAAAATTAGGATAAATCTTGATCTAATCCAAGTGGAATTATAGCTAAACTGTGAAGTTGAAAATTGTAGTGTGATGGACGTTATTATTTCCTTTTATCTGATTTTGACCCTAGCATTAAAAAAAATAATTGAAAACACAAAGTGTCGTGTGTTTTTTTGTTAAGCATCCGAAATAAGGACTATCCGGATTTACATCTACATTTTACATCTACATTATAATATCTTATAAATTGTACATTGTCGTACCGGGTACTACAGAAAGGCACCCCGGGTACATTTATGTAAACAGAAAGTACCCAAAAATCATCGAAAACCAGAAAGGCCCCAAAATATACATAAAACAGTCTATTAAATCATTTTAGAATTATTTTATTATTAGAATGTTCTGTTTCTGGGTTTCAAGAGCCTCATTACTCAATGTCCAGTAAAACCTCAGTGTGTTCTGAGAATGTAATGAGCTTTAAATTAACTGGTTTCATTGGTCCAATTTTTATCACTAAACCAATCAGAATGCTTGCAATCATATTTTCATTTGGTTGTTTCTATCATGACATCACGTCACGCTATTATGACATCACACTCTGGTATTATGACATCACGTCATGCTATTATGACATCAAGTAGTGCTATTATGATGCAACTCAATGTGTTCTCAGAACTGAATGAGCCTTTTAATTCCTGTGAGAAA
The DNA here is from genome assembly GCA_037043455.1 of Cyrtodaria siliqua. Lineage (NCBI taxonomy): Eukaryota > Metazoa > Mollusca > Bivalvia > Adapedonta > Hiatellidae > Cyrtodaria > Cyrtodaria siliqua. The sequence goes on from JAWPHD010006494.1 coordinate 76,839, forward strand.
CAGATTAAGACTGTTTGTATCACTCATTGAGTAATGAATTTCTTGAAACCAAAAATCACAAAATTCTAGAAATAAAATAATTCTAAAACGATTTAATCTATAGACTGTTATAAATGTACCCGAGACAAAATACAATGTCGTAAAATGCGACAGTAACGCATTATGTTACTTCACAGAAACGGAACTTTCATTATTTACGAAGTTTAATCGATTCACTTTTTAAAGCCGCTCGCAGTTGCCTCCGCCTTAAAGGAATGCAGTTGGTCTAGATATTTGACCAACTCTTCTTGAACGACAAGCTGCATATTTGTTTACATTTTTTGTGCGGGGTTTGATGATTTACAACTTCCGGTTTTATGACAATACGTTCTGTATTTTATTACTAACAGCCTAAATATGTTTTAAGAACAATAGCGTAATAGTTAATGACAAACAACATTGTTTAAATAGTTGTTTTATCAAGTTCTAATTTGTTTCAATTCCGCCAATGAGATCCTGTTTGTCCGGGTAAGTTTCTGTATATTTTGGGGCTGTTCTGGAATTCAACGATTTTCGGGTACGTTTCTGAATACATAAATGTACCCTAGGTACCTTTCTGTAGTACCCGATACGACAATGATCCGATCAGCATAAATTGCTGTCTTTATTCATAATTAATCGTTTAAGTTTGAAACATGGAAGCAAATTCAAAACCGGAAGTAACCTAAATTATAAACTGCAACCCCGAGATTGTAATTTTATGTGATTATTGAATAATTTTGCATTTGTGAGATTATTTTCTCATCATTAGGCAAAAAAATAAAATAGGTGTGTTTCCTAGCATGCTCTAAAAAGATAGGGTCTGTAGGTAGGCTTTTTTTTTTGGAGCAAGATATTGTGAGATTCTACATGTATTTATCTCATAAACCCCATACAAGTTGATGATACAGCTGAATGTTTCTCTGTGATGTCAGTTTACCTCGATATATTGTGATAAATCATTGCTGTCTGGAATTCGGACATGTTCAGAACAAATAAAAAAAGATTTTATAAGTGTTTTGGGTTTTTTCCATAAAAAGTTTTAGGGTCGGCCCCTTAAAAATAGGGCCACCGGAAACACAGGTATTTTTTTTTGGCCTTATCTATTCAGGGTTTCCCCCAGAAATTTGTGAAGGCATGTAGTTTTAAAAAATGTTCCATATTTAGCGCGGGGTCGCGAGTAAGCCCATCCCACTGGTTAAATAATTTGTTTCCAACAAATCTGCAGTCCCCTCACCAGTGTTTTTTTAAAGGGACACTGTCCGTAAGTAAGCAGATATTGAGCATAACCAAATAACTGTCTGACCTTTGTTCAGTGAAATGTATACATGAAAACATGACCCTAAGAAGTATGTAGTAATGCATTCGTGAGTTTGAAAAAAAAAAGCTTAAATTATTATTTGTAAATAAAGTGGGACCCACCGTATTTACCTTTTCTGCGATCACGTGACTTCCATTAGCGCATTAGGTTTTCACCATAGTATGTATTGCGCAATACGTATAGCCCGGTTAGCTCAATTGGGAGCTAGGTCGACCACTTTACACTCACGCTCACTATTATTACTGCGAGTGTAATTTTAGTTTGGGCTGCGAGTTCAAACGCCCGATATGGTTTTTCTTTTTTTGGTACCGCGATAGAAATCCGTCAAACAATCCTGCTTTAATTTGTAAATATTCAATAATGTTTAGTGTGTAATGTTTGCGAACATAATTAGTGTGTGTTTTATAAGCTAAAAGTTACGGACAGTGTCCCTTTAAAGCTGTAGCTTTAATAATAAAATTATTATAATAATTGTTTCTAAATAATTAGCTCTCTTTAATAAATGGAATACGATTATTATTACTGTGTGTGTTAAAATTCTTTGTGTCCATATGTTTCAAAATATCCACCCTTTGATTGGTCATTGGTTTGCCGACCGCCTGTGTACATGACACGTGTGTTACTGTGTCAAGATCAGTGATGTATACACAGCACTTGTAAAGAAGGCTAGGTAACCAAAAGTCCAAGTGGTGGCAGATTTTATGGCAGGTGTATATTGAAAGTGTTGATTATTAAGGCATGTCAGGAGGATTAAAGCATGTTGCAAATTGATCAGAAATTATGAAGGGAGCGACATGTGATAAAGGCCTGGGGGAAACCCTGCTATTTAAAATCGCCATAAAATACTGATAAGTGTTATAAAATATTACAAGAGCTGTCGGAGAACAGCGCAGCTCGACTATTCGATTTTTCGGAGAATAATAAATTTATAGCTAGTATATACCATCAGAAAACAAGGCTACAAAAATGTGGGGTGGGGTTGGGAGCAAAACATAACTATGTGTAAGAATTGACCAAAACTACACAGAAATATGCAAAAAAGAAAAAAAAATGAGTTTTGAGTGGGGTGCGGGGTGGGGGTGGGAGAGAGGCGGGGGTGGATGGTGGGGGGAGTGGGGGTGGTGAGGGCAACATATATGTGTAAGAAGCTATGTAATAATTCACCAAAACAACACATATGTTGGTAAATTGACTAAAACAACAAAGAAATATGTAAAAAAATAAATAAAAAAATACAAGTGTGGGGCGTGGTGGGTGGGGTGATGGGGTGAGAGGCTGGAGGGGGGGTGGGTGGTCGGGGGAGGGTTGCAACATGTATGTGTAAGAACTGACGAAAGCAACACAGAAATATGTATAAAAAAAAAAAAAAAAAAAAAAAAAAAGGTGTGGAGGGGAGTGGGGGCGGGGGTAGAGGGTGGGGGGAGGGGGGAGCCCATGACCCAATATGGGTGAAGTAATAAGATGCATAATGCTATAACAAATCCCAAACCAAAATTATAGATATATATATGCATACATGCAAACCTAGATCTGCATTTATTGCACATTTTAAGGGCCATCACAATTTGGGTTCCATGGGAGCCCAGAATTTGCAGAAGACAAAATTACTTATCCAACCCTTTACAAATACTATAAGGAAACCAATTCCAAAATTTAGTTCAGCTAGGACAAAAAATGTAAGAGATATAGACCTGTAAACACAGCTTACACGCAAAATTTGATGTAAAACAGACATATTTTAAGGGCTATCAGAATTTGGGTTCCATGGGAGCCCAGGGGTTACAGGAACCAAAATTACTTAAGCAGCCCTTATGATAATGCTAAAAGGAAACTAATGGCCAAATTTGGTTGTGCTAGGGTAAGAATTGTAAGAGATATTAACTTGTAAACACAGCTTACACGCAAAATTTGATGTGAAATGGGGCACATTTTATGGGCTATCATAATTTGCTTTCCATGGGAGCCCATTGGTTACAGGAACCAAAATTGCTTATGCAGCCTTGAAGATAATGCTACAAGGAAGCCCATGAACAAATTTGGTTGTGGTAGGATAAGAAATGTAAGAGATATAGACTTGTAAACACAGCTTACATGCAAACCTTGATGTGGGACGCCGACGCCAACGCCGACGCCGGGGTGATTACATAAGCTCTCTTATTCTTCGAATAGTCGAGCTAAAATAAAATAAAATACTTTAATATAAGTAAATTATTTTCACATTTGACATAACAATTTTACAGGTCATGTACGCATGGTTGAATTCTTGAATTAGACCCTTCTTGCGGGGGTAATTAACACCTCTGCCCCTATTACCTTTATGAAAACACTCCAATCAGGAGCTAATAACGTATGTTTGTTAGGAGTTTATACCTCAAGGCGATGTCATTAATTAACACTGGGAAATGAATTTTTGACCTACATGTATGTTTAAGGGATCGCGGCATGGTTTTAAAGAGTTGCGCTCAGATTAAGGGATCATGACATGTCGATTTCAAAAGTTAAGGGATCGTGGTGCCGCTATGCCATAAATGGCTGGGGAAGGCCCTGGGTTAAAAAATTAATAGATGCTTCTACGACAAACAACATTTTGAATGGGGAATTATTCTGAAAGAGGGAAATTTTTATGGTTATTTTGGGGAAAAAGGTGACGTTTTTTGCTTGGGAAACGCCGTATATCGGCATCTACAAAGAAGGGTAAAAAGGCCCTGTTATGTATATGTAAACTGGTTGTGCTGGGATATATTTCACACGGTATCCTAATCCTAAACACCGCGCATTGGCACCCAAACGTTCCTCGGCCAGTCAAATTCTGATAATCTGTCAAGTGGGAGGGATTAAACAATAATGAACAACACAGATCAGTTTTATAACACTTATCAGTAATTGCTCGCGGCGAGAGCAACGGGTGGTTAATTCCTAAGAATTATCGGGAAACTTCAGTCAAGGCAAATTTTCCCTTGATTTTTATCTTATGAAACGTCCATCGGGCAACCAAATTGGCAATATCCTGGTTTAGCCCCAATTGGGGCTAAAGTTTTGACCTCTAAATTCTGACATTCGGCTAACCTATAAATCACATTGCAACAATGTTACATTCGGATAGCTTTTAACTTTATCGCTCTATCATTCGGATTACTTGGTTGTTATGGAAATCTTTCAACTCTGCAAATGTTATTATGGAATAAACGGCATACATGGAAGTTGACATATACTAAAAGTGAGAAATACCATGTACCTGAATTGAAGACTAAAACTTTAGCCCCAAGTTCACATTTAAAGACACTTCCCTACCTCCAAAACATTACCATGCCCCATTTTGTTGAAGCAATTTATCCCCCGAAGAAAACCCTCTTCCCGGGAATACTTCCCTTCAGTAGAATTACATATAAATGATGCTTAACAACTAATTTCATCGCCCTATATATACTCCTGGTTTAGCCCCAATTTCTATGCAAATAGCATGTCATTTTACATACACTTGAGGCTAAAGTTTTAGCCCCAATTTCTATAGAAATGCATTGTAATTCTACATGCCATTGAAGCTAAACCAGGAGTATATATAGAGAGAGGAAATTAGTGGTTGACCATCATTTATATATACAGTCGATTTCGGTTATTTGCATAGCCCATTTGTCAAGAAAATATATGCGATTAACCGGAGTATTCGAATAACCGAAATTGAACATTTTGTACATGTAGCGGTGCACGTTTCTACTTTCGTTTTACTGTTCTGTTAATACTTATATAGAAACTCCATAAAAGCGAGTTAATTCTATGTAAGATGTTTGATAGGATTATTATTGTGCATATCCATTTTGTATTTAATGTTATTTGATAGATTTTATGCAATATTTATGCGTACTTGTTTTCTTTCAATCTGCGTCGCTTTGCTATTGTTTGTAGTGTGAATTACACAGCCATGATAATAACACAAAAGCTTATTTTATTTTTCATTTATTAAGTAACCTCTATGAGCTACTCAATGTCATATGCATCTCTACCGACACTTAAGCATACTGAGAGCAGTAAATAATTAACAACACATTGCTTTACATTGCGTACAAACTTATTATTAAATCGTGTATGCTAATTGGTGAGCGATCGTCATGGCGTGGAAGCTTCACGGAAACCGCACAAAATGGCAAACTTTCGGCGTCAATTAGCACCTTTTGTCAATCAATTTGCCTCGGGCTTATCTCTGTGACCGCGTCATTCAATTAACAGTTGCAAAATACAGGTAAATTTGACTTTCATTATGCAATTAGCCAGATATTCGTTATGCAATTATCCGGAATGTGACAAAAACCTATGCGATTATACGGGTTTTTTTACATGCAAAAGAATACGAATGGTTTTGTGTTTCAAAACTTTATGCAATTAACCGAAATATGCAATTAACCGATATGCGATTAAACGGAATCGACTGTAATGCCACTGAAGGGAAGTATTCCCGGGAAGAGGGTTTTCTTCGGGGGATAAATTGCTTCAACAAAATGGGGCATGGTAACGTTTTGGGGGTTGGGAAGTGTCTTTAAATGTGAACTTGGGGCTAAAGTTTTAGCCCCAATTTCTATAGAAATCCAGTGTAATTTTACATGCAATTGGGGCTAAAACTTTAGCCCCAAGTGTATGTAAAATGGCATGCGATTTGCATAGAAATTGGGGCTAAACCAGGAGTATATATAGGGCGAGGAAATTAGTGGTTGACCATCATTTATATATAATGCCACTGAAGGGAAGTATTCCCGGGAAGAGGGTTTTCTTCGGGGGATAAATTGCTTCAACAAAATGGGGCATGGTAACGTTTTGGGGGTAGGGAAGTGTCTTTAAATGTGAACTTGGGGCTAAAGTTTTAGCCCCAATTTCTATAGAAATCCAGTGTAATTTTACATGCAATTGGGGCTAAAACTTTAGCCCCAAGTGTATGTAAAATGGAATGCGATTTGCATAGAAATTGGGGCTAAACCAGGAGTATATATAGGGCGAGGAAATAACTTGTTAAGCATCATTTATATGTAATGCCACTGAAGGGAAGTATTCCCGGGTAGAGGGTTTTCTTCGGGGGATGAATTGCTTCAGCAAAATGGGGCATGGTAATGTATTGGGGTAGGGAAGTGTCTTTAAATGTGAACTTAGGGCTAAAGTTTTAGCCCCAATTTCTATATAAATCCAGTGTAATTTTACATGCAATTGGGGCTAAAATTGGGGCTAAAACTTTAGCCCTAATTTTACATGCAATTGGGCTAAAACTTTAGCCCCAAGTGTATATAAAATGACATGCGATTTGCATGGAAATTGGGGCTAAACCAAGAGTATATATAGGACGAGGAAAATAGTTGTTAAGCGTCATTTATATGCTTTGTAAACAATGTTGTAGTTAAAATAGGTTTCATTTTGTGATTAATGAACGTACATGTCAATTCTGACTTTTATTATACACCTCCTATATGTATGCGATTTATTCCGTAATATCATGAGGTGAGTTGGAAGATGTTGCACGTTGCGATTTAAATCGAGATGTTGTGATTGGTTACAAGATGTTGCGACTGGTTTCGAGAAGTTGCGATTTTTCACTTGTAGGTTGTAAGAGATGTTGCGATTAGTTTTCACGTGAACAAAACCGGCGGTTTTGCCTTGGCAAACTTTAGACAAAAGTTTCCTCAAAACTTTAGGCCCATTGGGGCTAAACCAGGATATTGCCACCGAATTTACAAAGGTCACCTGCCCTCACCCAAATTCCACTTGCCCGGTGCATTTGGCAAAAAAAAATTCGGAGTCCTGAACTGGATGTCCATGCACTGAATTTAAAGAAAAATTAATACGGCACACACATCAGACATCAACTGAATTAACATTAAAGTGTTTACATTTCATTCAAATTATGTTGTGGGAACAGAAATTTTCCCCACCCACTTTTTTGCTCACCAAATGGAACCGAAATGTCAAATGATTCATGTGAAAAATCCCATATGCCAACTTACTGTACTTAATATGTATGAATCCATGATAAACAACGAATCCTGAAACCATTAAAAATGCCAATATTTTGGCATTTTCAACGTTTAAATAGTAAGTTATTTCGTGTGTTGTTGATCCACTTTTATCTGCCATAGTTTCTTTGGACTGGTTTCTTCTTGGTGAGAAACTACCGAAAAGAAGAGCAAATTATACGGTGGCACGAAATATCCAAATCTACCCAAATCTACCCAACCCAAATCCTTACCCAAATCTACCCAAATCATTGCCCCAAATCTACCAAAATCCACCCAAATCTACCCAAATCCTTGCCCTACACATATATCGTGGCAAAATCATGTATCTTCTGAAACAAGACATATTTACCCAAATCTACCCAAATCTTTGCCCAAATATACCACAAAATAACGTGGCACGAAAGTATATGTGTATAGTGTAACTTCTGAAACAAGACATATTTACCCAAATGATTAATCTACCCAAATCATTGCCCAGATCAAGCATTCTTCAGAAGATGAACTTTACACATATAATGTGGGAAGAAAGATTATGTGTATATTGTAACTTCAGAAACTCCAAATCTACCAAATTCATGCCCAGATATACCAAATTTAGCTTCAGAAGTTACACATATATAATGTGGCACGAAAGTATATGTGTATATTGTAACTTTTGAAACCCAACTCCTTAGGATATCCATAATTCATTTATGGATATCAAAAAATCAGTTCATGTATTTACTATTTATGTTTTTTATATAATTCATTTTTGGAAATCCATAATTCATGTATGGATATCAAAAACTAATTTATGGATATCAATAATTCATTTATGGATATCAATAATTCGATTTTTTTGATATCCATAAATGATTTTTTGATATCCATAAATGATTTTTTGATATCAAAAAATCACTTATGGATACCAAAAAATCGAATTATATCAAAAAACATTTATGAATATCAAAAAATCGAATTATTGGTATCAATAAATAAGCAATAAATAAGTTATTTATTGATATCAATAATCGATTTTTTTTTTATATCCATAATTCTATTTTTTGATATCAATAAATGATTTTTGTAATTCGATTTTTTGATATCAATAAATACTTTTATGGATATCAAAAAATACCTAATAAATAGTAAAACGGCACACAATAAATAACCCACAGCAATAACTTTGCTACACATAACAACTAAACTATACAAATCCATAGGCTTCGTAGACACAATAAACATAACATAAAATTCTAGATAATAAAAATGCAATATATACCCAAATATATTGCCTTAATCCACAGATAGACTTTAAACGTTTGATTTATTTAACAAAAAAATCCCATATCTACATTTAGAATGCATAATAAACATTAAAGGAGCCCTTTAATACCCATATAACGTATATTTATTTGATAGATCTATTTGTATAAAAACTATTGATATATTTCTCACGATTAAAATCACAGCCGAAACACGGAAATTATGGACCCAATATCAAAGTCACCCGCAGCAATGCTGAACATGCTCAATAGGCATAATAAACACAACATAATACAAGCAAGTTTTTACGCAAGCGTAAAATAGCTACCGAGAGAAAGTAGGAACTCGGAACAAAGTTTAACATAATAACAGATCAAGTCATGGGTCTTAAAACAATATTGAAAAAAAAATTGTCATGAAGACGTAAACATGCCACGACCTTTTTTTTCTTACCAGACACTTTCTTCCCAATTCTTATCACCAGTTCTTCCTACCAAACATTTTGAATCAAGGTGGACGACCTCGCTTCGTTCTAATCAAATCCCGGACATGCGTTACATATTGATTACATTTTCACCTTTGTACCACGACATGCTGGAAGATCACATCAGCACAGAAATACAAGTGTTCACATGTAAGGGATGCGTGACCGTTTGCGTGCATCACAACACAGATAAACTGTTCACTTCTGCCATGTGTAATTATAAGATTGCGTTATCAAAGTAAAAAACTCCACGAAACTATTCATTGCTACCTTACCATGTGCAATTATGAAAGCTATAAGAGTCGGAACCGGTTCCGGCAGCGAATAAATATAGTTAGTATAAATGCACGATAGCACCAGATATATTACCCCAATCTTCTAGTATATTATTGACGTTTTATAGTATTGTCGCTACAAATGGGGTAACACTTATTCTTTTGTTGCTACATACGCATTGATGCATGCATGTGCGCGCGTGCGTGCGTGCGTGCGTGTGTGTGTGCGTGCGCGCGTGCGATAGGGTAGGTGGGGGCGTTGAGTGGATGGTGGGGGAGGAGGTGGTGGTGGGTGTTGGGTGATGGTAACGTCGCTTTGTTCAATTGCTCAGTAATATTACGTTGGCGTCTACTTGTAGTACTTGGCTCAGCTCTATGCTCAACTTAACTTTATATTGCTGCCACACTGGAATACTACGCCGTGATATGATACCACACACGGTTACATTATACTAACACTGACCCCACCAATCCTAGCACTACTCATTATATGCTGAACCTTGTCTGTCTCTCTTTCTGCCTGCCTGTCTGTCTGTCTATCTGTTTGCGTGCGTGCGGTTTTCAATATAAAAGTTCCACGAGAAGAATCTATCAGTGACACAGCCCTGTATTTGAACTTTGCGCTTCAAGCTAGAGAACTACTAGTTATAAAATCTTTGGTATGATCCTGTCGGTGATTGAACACATGATATCATGTATGCGATCAAAATCAGCTAAAATAGGAGTACGCTATCTAGTCTCAGTAGACGTACTGACATATTCGCAAAGAAGAAATACTAACTCCGCGATCTTAAAACTAACACATTTTATAAGATTTTATAAGTGTGTTTATACATTATCAATTAAATGTTGCATCGTCACACAAACATATTAAACATTAGTTGCATGCATGATAATATTGTATCAATGCAATATGGATACAGACCCGCTTTCTTTACGACATACCCTTAAATACGGCCAAATATAATTGTGCGCTATATGAAATATAAATATATGCAAATTTGCAAATCTACGGTGTGGGAGTGGAATAACACCATTCTATATTTTCGACCACTAGTTATAGAAGTATGCAAATAAGCCTAGTATGCGCTGTCAAAAAAATCGATATACGTGTGAGTTATGTGATAAACATAATCTAACATTCGTTCTCATTCATTACTGAGTTGGCAAATGATACAATTGTTGGCAAAATGATATAATTCTCGGCTCTTGACTCGCATTATATCATGGCGGGGATTTCTTTATTTACACTGTCCTGTTTTAATGGGATGACAGTAGGGTAAGTGTGAGGTTTGTTGCACCCTAGAACCGGTTATAACCCCCCAGTGGCCTACTTTGCCACTGACCGTTCCAAGGCGGTAGCCCTATTGTTAACCCTTTTGTGTTTGTGATGTTGTTTACTTTTGTTATTACTTTTGCCTTCTTGTTTGTCTGTTTGCATGTTTGTTTCTGTGTTTTGTGGTTGACTGTCCTCCTTGAATGCTACTTTCCCAGTCCGATCTTTTTATATTTCTTTATTTTATGAAGTTCATCTGCTAACTTGTCAGTCCATTTCAACGCCTTTTCTTGTTTTTTGATGCTCCAAGACCAAGTTTGTATTTAGTACTAATAACCGGCTTAACAATTAAATTCTTAGCGATTTTTTCCCCCAAGTGATTTAGACTTACATGTTTTTAAACCGGCCAGCAATGCTTTTATCACACATTGATTTATTACTAGGATTTTCGTCATAGCAATAATCATGCTCTTTGCAAACAACATCTAACTCATTTGCCGGTTCTCCGCTATACCCGGACCGCAATATTTATAACCAGGAATTGTTAACCCCTTTTTAGGTAATAAAGGAAGTAACACTTTATGAATATCAATATTTCCACCTTGTGTACTTAAACGAACTACCTCAAGACGCACATGTTGCATTTTACATTCTTCTATTATTTTTTGCTAAAACATACTGAGGATTAACATTTTCAGTAACCATCTTTTCTTTAATACAGTAACTCATATATAAATAAGATTAGACTAAACTTCGTATATAAAATATGATTTTATGATGTTTCATTTTCTACTGGTTTGTAAGGTCTAATAATTTGTAAAGAATATCATACGTACTATTTCCTTCTTGTAACTTTTTAATGAAGAATAGACAGAATTATCCACACAGAACACTTGTTTTATCTTGATACTGAATAGTGTTGTATTTTTTATTAGGTATGTATGCTAAAACTTCTTTTGGTGGGCTCAGACCAAACGGATCGAAGTAATAATTATCATAGTAACAAGTCCAGTGTGTACCAGGTCCAGTATGACCGTCAAGATTAATAGCCGCATTCTTGTTTATTTTGTTTTGTCGGTAATGTGTTCTTGCTATACACCCCACCGCATTTCTGTATACCTAGCTGCTTAACCCATTTCATTATATCTAAGTTAGAGATAAGCTCGTTTTTGAAAATTAACTTTTTTTTATGAATGGGATACTTCTATATGGTCTAATTTGTGAGTCTACTTGTAAACCATTTCCACGATCAACTCGCAATACTTTTCCCTTTCTGCCTACTTGCAACCTTTTCCAGCTAAGCCACTAATAAGAGATCCAATCAATGGAATTCCTAATGATGCAAGCAGTCCAAGAAATCTTCCATCTTGTCGTTGCTGCTTTGTCAAGGTAATAGGACAACAAACTTTAGACTTTATCATCTTGTTACTTTGTGCAAGTGTTAATTTATTTGATCCAAGAAGTGCTTGTTTTTTGTCACTAGGAATAGTTACCATAAGCATTTCCAAATAGTTTACCAATTCCAGTACTTGCCAAGCCACTTAGTGCTATCAAGCGGATTACCCGGACCGCAATATTTATAACCAGGAATTGTTAACCCCTTTTTAGGTAATAAAGGAAGTAACACTTTATGAATATCAATATTTTCACCTTGTGTACTTTTAACAAACTACCACAAGACGCACATGTTGCATTTAACATTCTTCTACCATGTTTTGCTAAAACATACTGAGGATTAACAATTCCAGTAATTGCCAAGCCACTTAGTGCTCCTGTTGCCAGAGGTCCTAATATTTTTGGAGCAAATTTTGCAACTGTTGGTAATATAGTTTTGCAACTGTTGGTAACCCTTTTGTGTTTGTGATGTCGTTTGCATTTTTTATTACTTTTGCCTTTTCGTTTGTCTGTTTGCGTGTTTGTTTTTGTGTTTTGTGGTTGACTGTCGTCCTTGAATGCTGCTTTCCCTGTCCGATATTTTTATCCTTCTTTAGTCAACAAACCAGCTAATGCTCCCAAAAAGCCTCCGTTTTTAGACTGAGATCTCATTTGTGTTTTTGATATATTTATATCTAACCCGCGTCCGTCGTTTATTGCTTTCTTAATATTTTTAATTTGAGTTGTTGTTAACAACAAAGGAAAATTCCCAGTTAGTTGATTATTCTTTAGCCTGAGCGTTAATTCACTTTTGTTTTCGTATGCTTTTGCAAGACTTCGTTTCTGGCCATCTGTCAAATTTACTGAATAATTTTGGTAAGTCATACATATTATAAGTTAGATTAAACAATAACTAGTTCATTTCCAACAGTATCAATAACAACATCTTCTTTGTACAATACTAAAGCATAAACTTTATATCTAGCGGTAGGAACGTTGTTTAGTTTATATCTCAAACTGAGTTGTTTTGCATCAACACTGACTTCATCTCAAATCTAAATATATCATTCCGAAGAGATTTTTAAAATTACTCGCATTGAGTAAAGTTCCAGTGTTTTTATCATTTTGCCATTTTGTTTGTAAGAATAGTTAATAACATCTCTAAATATTCTTATGATAGTAGCATAACTGTATTCAGCTTCTGGATAATAAACTCCATTTCCAACTTCCAATCTAGCTGATTGTAAATAGCAATTAGAATTAGCATGATTTAGTTTAAACGTATCTAAAAGGTGAGGGTTTTGCGTTTGAGAAGAACTGTTGTCGGCTATTTGCAAATACACAAAAACATGTTTGAGATTTTTAACACCAGCCGTTATTCTAAATACCGATTCTGTTAGTTGAGTACTTCTGCTTTCTTGTATCATTTCACGAAGGTAAGTCCATCTTGTTGCTGTCATGTGATTTGCCATTACGTAACTTAAACCATCCGAGTTATATATCATTCTAGGTATCCACAAAACTAATTTAATAACAACTTCTCTACCATCATCAGCGAGACCATCATCTTTGAAAATTAACACATTATCATCTGTTAGTTGCAAGCTAATTTGAATCTGACTAGGAGGAAGCATGTTTGTTTCTAAACCTTCAAAGAAGGAATATTTATTTAATGGAATTATAGAGTTAACCTTTTGATTAGTTGTGATTAAAGCATGACGAGCAGCAAATCCTGGATTATAACCAGCTTGCTTATCTTGAGATTATGCAACAGCTGTGATGTCTAAATAAAAGTATTCATTTGTTCCGGTTGTTTTTGCATAATCATCAGAAATTTCAAGCAAGCTTTTGACATTAACAAATCTGTGAAGATTATTTCCATCGTAAGCTATTTTTCCATTTTGCTTTACTTGCATTTGATCAATCAGTGAAGCTGCATCATTAATTAAAGCAATTTTGTTGGCGGCTGCGAAAGCGGCCCCATCAGCAAGTTTGTTTACTTGGAAACTGATTTCAAATATGCGTTATACCAATCAAAGTGAGAACTTCTATCATTTAGTGTAAACTGATAACCACTTTTCATTTGACTGGTAGCATTTCCTGGTTGTGTTATAGGAGTATCTAACTGAATAGGTACATGTTCATATCTAGTATTATATTTATCACTTCGAAACATCTATGTATACTAGTAATTAGATTATTTTTTATTAAATAATAGATTAATTCTTGCATTAATATTTTTGGTTCCTCTTCCGGATAATAATCTGTTAATTTTTGCATTTACATCTTCTTCAGTTTCAGCTACAACTTCTTTTTTATTATCGGCCTTTGTAAATTCTTTTAAGATTATCTCACCTTTTGGTTTAGGTTTAATAACCGAAACTAATTTATCAGTAGCCATTTTTCCTACTTCATCTCCACGTTTTTTAGAACCACTCTCTGTGATTTGTTTTCCAGCAGTTTCTAATGCTTTCTTGCCTGCTGTTTTTAGACTCACTAAATATTTTTGATCCAACCTTTGAAAAAATTTCAAATATACCAGCTCCAGTTAATCGGTCAACTTTAGTATATGTTCCTGTACTAGTGTCATAAACTTTTTGTAAACATGCCATATAACATATATTTCATTAAATCCTTTAAAACAAATCGAAATGATGTATGAACTCAATTTAGATTAATAATTTTGCCAGAGAAGTCGGTTATGTAAATATTAATACTGTTAATGATCGTTTTGTTTACCTCACAGAACCCGACTCTTATCGGTTCATCTTTAAAAGGATACGATCTCGTAAGGTCAGCTGTACTTATTTCATAAATAACATCACCGTATGATCCATCAACAATAGAATTACTTATCAAATCACAGTGGATATACAATGTATCGAAAGAAATTGTTATGTTTGGTGTTACAGTTCCAAATTTAGTTTCTCTAATAACTGCATCTTTGTCAAACCCGATCAAGGCGTGAAAGTTTGTTTCTCTTAAATCAAACATGAAATTATTATGAATGGTAACCAAACATTTGAAACTTGATAAATCAAACTCAATTTTTATTGAGACAGGTGAGTCAGCGGGTAAATCACCGTTTACAGTCAGTGTTTCTTTTATGTAATTATCAATATCAGCATAACTGTAATTGCCATTTGCAAAACTAATAGTTTTCCAATCTGTTCCATTGTGATACCTTATCACTTTGTTACTAATATCTTCACTAATATTATACCATGGGTAAGTCATAGAATTAATCTTATCGAGTCCAATACCATACTGTTTGTTCTTGCCTAATACTAATGGTCTGTCCAATACAGTTGTAAAATTACTAGGTGTAAATGAGCTATTCATTTTTGACGCTTTTCTGATGATAATACAATTTTTTGTTCCATATGAAATAGAATGGATAATTTTTTTTGCTAAAATTAATCACCTTTGTAATACAGTTTAAAACTTGATTTTTCAAAATTGAAAACTTGTGTAGCATGAAGTTTTACGCCTGAAAAGATTGTCCAATATGCTTCAAGTGTTTCTTTTAGTATTTGTTTGCCATTTTCTATTTTTGATCGAGTAAGTGACTCATTAGCACTTGGATCAGAACAATTAAAATATTCTATACCAATGTCTGTATTTGTAACTGTATACGTAAGGTCTGCTTCAACTACATAACGCCCAGGTTTTACAATTATTACGCCGGAGGAACGTCCACCAGCATCGGGATATTCTGTAGCATATTCTCCAATTTTTACAAATGAATTCGTTACAAGAGTAAACGCCTCGAGAAAAGTATCACGTTTGGTTCATTCAAGTGGTTTTCGTGTTGGATATGATACACTTTCGTAGTCATTTACCATACTATTTATTCCGTCATCTATTGTATATTCAAAAAGTAGAATCCGACTTAAATAGTCTACTTTTACTTTCAGCTCATCAATTATGCATCAGATTTTTTATTATGCTCTTTAAAAAAAGCGATTTCGCCATCAAAAGCTTTGCTTCTTTCATCCTGAGCAGCTTTCAATTGCTTTGATACACCATCAATAGCAGTCTCAAGTTTATCAGTGTCAGCCAGTTTGCTCAGAGCAGTCTCCAGCGTCTTGCTGCCAACCATTTTCTGTTTGATGTCTTCAAACTCTTTGCTGATATCGTCGACGTTGGTGTTTGTCTGTTCATTTGATATTTTAATTTGAGTTATTTCGGTAGTAAAAGCAGTTCTCATTTGTTTTGAAGCATCAGCAATAGCAGTTTCTAGTTCATGTTATCAACCATTTGTTTATTGACTTCCTTAATTTGTTCATTAATACTGTCAACACCAACTTGTATTTTTTCACCTAACTTTTTATAGAGCTCGCTATCATCTTCCAATCCATCTTTCATTTCTAACTCTTTTAAAGCATCACCCAAACGTTTTATTTCATCTTTTAAAACGTTTTGAATTTCAATCATTTCTGGAATTTTATCAATATTATAATCACGTATGATCTTTGCTACTCTTCTAACAGTAAATTGCCTTGTTGCTGCATCATCTGCTTTATCTGGATTGCCAACATTGGTAATTTTATTATTACCCATGTTAAGATCACTTCTTAAAACATTTTCCTGGTTTTTACCCTTGTGAAGATAATTAACCAGATGTTTCTGTTTTACATACTCAGACAGCACAATACCAAAATGTGTAATATTAACACTGCCAGTAGTAACTTCCTCACCAAGATCGTTAAAAAGTCCCATTATATATAATATGATTAGATTAAATTTCACCAGTGAAGTTTCTTTTGACCAACTTTCTAGGGCGATCAAGATACAGGAAGTCGTACTGCATGTCAGTTGCTTTTTTATACTGATCTTTGCTGACATCTTGTGCGTTGGAAAGCATACCCAGCTCACAATTAACTGGAATCGCAAAGAAGATGTAATGAGAACAGTTCAAACAAATGTATTTGGGAGTTTTGTAATAAGATTGAGATAAATAAATTACACAACAATTTGTGTGTCTTCCATGGATGAAATAATTAATAATATCGTTTTGATTGCGCTCGCAAACATAATCATCAAAAATGTCTATCTTCTGATTATCTGAATCTAAAGTATCCACAGGGACAACTTGATCAATTTAGTAACTCTTCGACTGGGATTTTATTCTTTTTTGCTATTTATTCAAGTTTTTGTGATAAGACCTGATACTTAGACTGCTCCAAGTTTTTAGCAAACAAATACATCTTGTCAGAGTAAACTAAAGGTTTTAATAGCATGTGAACTAATGTGTTTGTTTTGCCAGAACCTGAATTACCACAAATTAACATTCTAAAACAACAGTCTGACATAAAGTTCCACAGTTGTTTAAAATTACCGTTTTCTGTTTTCATATCATAGTTTGGAATGTCCATTATAATAATACTTAGATAATACTTGTCTTAACTTATCTTAACTTATCTTAACTTATGTTATTTTAATATAACCTTATAATATACATGTCTTTGTTAAAATGGAAAGAATTAGCAGATAAAAAGCGAAAAGCGAGTGAGCTTGTTAAAGAATATAAGAATAGAATTATCCGAAAAAAAAATAGAAAAAGAAGCTAGCCGTGATTTATACACAGAAGTATTTAAACCTGTAACTAGCGAAATAACAGAGCAAACAAAGCAGCTGGCTGAACATTTGATTACCCTTCCGGAAATACGCCAACAGTTGGCTATTCTTCCTGGGGCAATACGCCCACAATTAGTTGCCCCGCCTGAGCGTGGAGCTATAGCACCACCAACACTTCCACCAAAGCTACTACCACCGCTACCACCACCACCACAACCACCACCGCCACCACCAACGCTATTACCATCACCGCAACCACTCGCTTTTAAAAAAACAACAGCTGTCAGACAAACCGTAGATCCCAAAGACCAAGCACCGCCGACTGATTATAGAGAGGAAAATGAATCAGATACTGAAGTCCGGACCAAAATTAAGAAGTGCTTCAGACAGAGTGCTTAGGTCAAAACCTGCCGAACCCATTTATGAAGTATTTGAAAATATCAAAAAAAATACGTACTTCAATTGATCCCGAGGAAGAAATGATAAAAGAAACAGAAGAAGAATGGAAAGAAGAAGAAGGAGAAAGAGAATGGAGAGAAGGATTAGAAAAAGAACTTGATGCGGAGTCTAAGGAACCCAAACCGGTGTATGATATTGACTTGGATGCTGGCATGAATAAAGACGTACTTGATAAGAATAAATTACCAATGCCTTCTGAAATACCAAGTATTATGAAAGGAAAAGCTGATTATGATGAATATATTAAAAAGGCTAAAGAGTTAAACGGGAAAATAATTCCCAAGATGAGAGGTCTGGAAGCAAGAATAAACAACCTCGACATGGAAATACTCAAAGAGGGGTACGCGAAGGCGGGAACCACTGCAACTAAAACTAAATATTCAAATTTAATTTATAACCCAAGCATCTCAAAGATACGAAAATTCAGTATAATAAAAAATATAATGATCTGGGTGATGAAATGGAAGCTATAGAATTTTACATAAAGAGGTTGCCGGAGCGAATTCGAACAGCTAGTGAAACTGCACCAAAGACTTGTAAAGGGATCCAACAAAATAAAAATTCCTACAAAGTCGGCAAAGATGGCCACTATGGAATGTTACAAATTGATTTGCCTAAGCTTGTTGGCCATCACAAACGTATTGCCAGGCAAGGAGAAGTAGTTGTGTTAGATCTAAAAGTAGACGATAATTTTATAGACTTGATAACAAAGCGTTACAATAATAAAAAAACTTATTCAAAGCTGTCTCGAAATGCTTTTAAGGAACTAACAAATTATCTCATTTACCAATTCATAAAGGTTCTTCAAAGTTCAAGAAGATTTTAGGAGGTTGTGCTGATGTTAAATATTACAATAGTCCTGATGATTTGATTAGTGATCTGGAGTTAGTATGTGGAAGTATCGAATCAGGAAATAATAGTCCACAACTAATAAATAAAGGTATTAACGATGAATTATTAAAATAGGCGAAATGTCACCCAAAGAAAATGTGCAACTATTTTCTAAATATTTTTGATTAAATTATTGTCTAACTATAAATATACATGAAAACCAAAGAAGAATTAATTGATTACTTGACGCGAATTGTAGCTGCATACAGGCGCAGTTATAAATTGTGCGGTATTATAAACACAACATTACAGATTGCCAGTGGGACAATTTGTTGTACTGCCGTATTGGCATTGGTTCCTGCAATACCTGTTTTCGTGGCTGTAGTTGGCTGTAGTTGGCGCAGTTCCTCCAGTAGTTGCTGTTTTAGCAAGCAAAACAAGAATAGCAGAAAAAAATACTTTGTTAAAAACACATCATATGTCCAAACAACTTCTATCATATGTCCAAACAGCCACAGGACTAGAAAATGATAAGGAGATAATTAGGATTGTCTTTAATAAAATATTAGAATTTCAAAAGAATGATAACTTCACACAGCCTCTGGAAATGTATATGAAAAAAATTAAGTTAAGCGGCCATGGCATCAACTCGTAATTCTTTTTCAACTTGAAGAGATGCTCCGTAGGAGCGCCTTTACTAGTTATACAGTCGCTGCAAGCGACCGTTCAACTTGTTTCCATATCCTATCGTACTTTTCTCCAGTATATTTTGTTTTAATCGTTTTTTTATGTTTTTTTATTTTTAATATTTTAAATATTTTCTGAAAAATGTATTCAAATTAGATTGAACTATTTCGACCCTCTATTTTATCCAAAACCTTTGTAATTTTGTAATAAATACTGATAAAGGTGATCCTTTGGGAGCAACAAACACAATTAAGAGAATAAAGCAGCAGACTCGGTTTTATTGAGTCTGTTCATGAGAAGTAATGAAAGAAGCAACACCTCTCACGCCCCCCCAGCACCCGCTTAAGCGGTATTCTACGTCAAAGCCACCTATACTGGGCTCGCTGGTCCCAAAGGACAAAAAACAAATCTTCAAATCTTTGTCTATTTGTAGAAGACAATTCATATGCTACCAAGTATTTATCCAAATGGTACTTTCTGTGGTAAATAAAAAAATTTCGGTTGCAGTTGTAACCTGCAATAAAAAAGAGTATGATAATGGACCTTTGGAAATGGCTGAAAACGACACATACGAAATATTGCAGTCTCGGTTTGACTGAGGCTGTTCATGAGCGGTAGTGTAATATGCTAGCTACCGCTCACGCCCTCTAGCCCCGGGTTGAGCAGAACTCAATATTCATAAAATCAATAGTACACAAATTTAAGCCATCCCGAAGATGGCATGCATATGGCGGTGGACATGGAGTGTAACGCATCTCCATGTCGTACGGCGTATGGTCCCAGTATCTAATAAAATTAAATGCCCCGAAGAGCGAAATAAACATAATGGAATTTAGTTGGGAGCAGCGGTTATGAAGCCTGCATATCACAAGTAACAGTCAAAAGACTAAATTAAAAAGCAGATAACATATCCTATAAGAGGTTAAACAATACCCAGAGCCTTTAATCGGCTGGAGTAATGGAACCATTGAATCAAAAATTAAGTAAGAAAACAAAAAAAATGAAAAAGTACCACCGATAATTAAATATAAGTATCGGGCTCAGCGATCTCCAAAGATCGAATGAATAATAGTACTGACTGCAAACGCGGGGAGACGTTTTACTGCCGCCACACTGCACTGCACAAGCAACGCCACTGTGCTATAAAAAAGAGTATGATAATGGACCTTTGGAAATGGCCCAAAACGACACATACGAAATATTTGATTCAGACTGTTCATGAGCGTTAGTGAAATATGCTAGCTACGCTCACGCCCTCTAGCCCCGGGTTGAGCAGAACTCAATAAGATTGTAACCGTTGTGAACTCAATAAGATTGTAACCGTAACTCCACAATTAAGGCAAATACGCACGTTATCAAAAACTTCATAAGTGCCATTACAATTAATACATGCATTAGAGCATTTGTAACACAGCTTGGTTTTGACACAATATTCACAAAGATTCTTTTGATCCGTCATGTAAAATAAGATGCAATGTAAACATACTCCAGGGGAATCAATAATATCCAAAACTCTTTAACAATATTTGCAATTCACTATACTATACTATAGAATTATATTTTAAAAATATAGGCTTAAAGAAATATTATCTTATGTAATTATATAAATGGAACGTATAGAAAATCAAAAACTTCAAGGAAGATCAAATGACATATGCTCAAATGGTTGATTTTGAAGATATTGATATATCCTGCATTTGTTGACATTATGTATCTTTTAAGACTTTTAAATTGTTACATGTTGTTACTGTTGATTGGCGATTGCTTGTCTTTAATTTATATTTATTGGTCTGAAACTGTAGCAGGTGCAACTTATAATCTTGTGACAATGTACAGTATGATTACTTTTTATGACAGTGCACATTCCGCGAGAAAAGATGATTTTATCAACTGTTTATCAGAATTTACCGGCATGACGTCGGCCATGTTTACTGATGCATTGTGGGTTGTTTACTTTTCCGTTGTCAATAGTAATTGCTTCCTTATTCTTAACTGTCAAACAAGATAAAGTTATGTTTAAACCGTATTCTACCATTTGGAACAGTTCATTGGTATGTTTGTTGGTTAGAATATTATTTGTAATTAATGTAAACTGCGTTTTTATAAGACTTTCATACATTTTAAGCCGTAGATTACTGTTTTTCTGTCAGTGTTTTGTTTGGTTGGAAACGTTCGTTTGTTCGGAAAAAGAACGTTATCGTGCGTAAGACTGATTGTTTCCGAACATCGAACGTCGAACAACGACCAAAACCCGACATTGATCATTTTTTGATCATTTATTTGATCGTTTTCTTAGTTTTAGTATAAATAGGCCCGAAAATTGATCGAGTGAGGAGTCTCGCATCATCTAGCATACAGTACACATCGTAACTCTTGGCTATCTGCATGATTACAGTGAACTTAGGCAAATCATAAGTAAGCATCATTAATGAAGTAATACTAGATACTTAAAAGTAAAGAATATATATTTAGTTACATAGCAGGTAAAATAACAGTTTATTATATAACATTGGAACTATTGATAGCATGTATTTCTAGCATCTGGTTATTGACACTAAAGATACGGAGTGCTATTGGGATTTAAGTTGCGATTCATTATTTTATTACAAAACGCGTGTGCACTAAACAGTATTTAAAGTATATTATACAACAAATCGGCAATTTTGATGAGAAGAATATATTGCGAATGTGGTGTGCTTATTTGTAGAAACAGTTGTTTTAATATACATGATTAGTATTCTTGTGCTTAATAAAAGAAGTTAAACTGTTAACAAACCGTTGTTCCTGAAATACCCTGTTACTATATTAAAAGCTAACATAATCGGAAGATACGTCTAAAGGTTGACCGTTATAATCTGATAAAAGATTAACAACAAACGGTCTAAGTTCAGAGTGATCTAAACGAAACTTGTAATTAATAGGTTAAAGGTCAACGCCAGCAGAGCGTAACAATTTTATGGTGGCAGCGGTGGGATCCGATATTTAAACAGCGATCGGGTCCAGAGATTCGAACCCAAGTTTCAGTTTGATCCTTTGATATATAAAATTTCTAAACGCTACCATGAATGATCCAAGAGCTGTGGATAGCCAGGGAGAAATATTTTTCAACCCCCAAAGTAGATTGCAAGATGGTTATCAACAAAATGCATCTTACCGAGATGAAATGAACAACGATTCGTGTACACCTAGAATGCTTGAGGACTCGTATACAACAAAGGAGAGGGAAACAATGACCGTTCAGTGCCCATCAACATCTGCTGATGGAGGCCAGGATTTGAGTCATGTGCTAAGTGGTATTACTGGTGTTCTAAAAGATATGGCCCAAGAATTAAAATCCTTAAAACAGTTGCGAGATACCCAACATATGAACAACAATGCTATGTGTCCTATAACTCGTACAACCAATTCACCAAACAGGCCAACAAATTCAAATCAGAATGGGCTGGAAGACTCACTTCATGAAAGAAGAGGTCAAAACACATGCACAGGTGGAGTACAGCAACATCCTGCTTTTAGAGGTGCTAGTGACATACCAAGGGTCTTTACTGACAATAATGCATACGCCGTTCACAATGAAGTTGGCAGTAGGTATGACAACAGTTATAAAGCAGAGATGGGTGATTGTTTTAACCAAGACAGCCATTATGACAGATATAACCGACAACCTGAGGGTGGTTCAAGACGCAATTACGGTGATGCCATGTGTAGACCAGCAAGAACACACCAACGTGACTTTGGTAATTTAAGGATTTCCCCTTATACAGGAAAGGAAGAGTGGTCAGTTTGGATTGCCAGGTTCGAGGCCATTGCACAAAGGTACGGATTTAGTGAGGAGGAAAAGTTAGATCAGTTGTTACCACGTATGGAGGGACAAGCTGGCCAATTTGTTTTTTCGCAACTACCCCCGGTCATTTTATCCAATTACAAAGAGCTTGTAAGTGAGTTGAATAGTCGCTATCGTGTAATAGAAACAACGCGATCGTTCGCTGCAAAATTCAGCAGGCGATCTCAGAGGGCTGGTGAGACAGTTGAAGATTATGCCGCAGACCTCAAAGTACTGTATGATAAAGCACACGGGTATCGTGATAGAAGAACACGAGAAGAAGATCTGGTTAGACGTTTTTTGGATGGCTTACGTGATGATGAAGTGCGCTTTGATGTTGAATATCATAAAGAGCCTGAAACAATAGATGAGGCAGTTTTTCACGTCGTCAACCTCCTTCAAACGAAAAATACTAGAGATAGAAGAAACAAAGATAATACTAGAAGAGTTGCAGAAGAGAACTATGCGGATAATATACATGACGTTGGAGATACTGTTGAGAGGGTGTATAGAGTTCAGGGTGAAAAACCGGCATCAAGGAGAGACGACAAAGGCGATAAGAATCCTGATAAGGTCACTAAGGGTGATATTGAGCAAGTCGAGATGCAGAATAAGGTGCTGCTAAAACTTCTTGAAAGAATTGAGAAGCTAGAAGAGGCAAATCAAGATCCTAATAATAAGAGAAGCAGGGTTCAAAGAGACCGAAATGTTGAATGTTACAGTTGTCACAAGGTAGGACATTATGCTCGGGACTGCCCAAACAAAGTTTGGCTGCCTCACAGACGAGACAGACCAGAAAGGTCAGAGAAACATGCTACTCAGAGTCAGCGAGATGGTAATTTAAACTACCAAGGACCGACTCTTGTGGCCAAAGAGAGGTCCAATTAGGCGTTGAAGGCCAATTACCTGTCAGAAGAGAAGCAGAAATTATAGGAGTCCATAAGTCAGATAAGAATATAGACTTTCAAAGGAAAAAGGGTTTGTGCGATGGTATTTATATTACTGGGGCAGTAGAAAATGTACCATTAGTTTTCACAGCAGATACAGGGGCTTCGCGGACAGTAATTTCATCTAGAGTTTATGACAGGATTGAAGAAGGTAGAAGACCGTATCTGGTAAAATCAGCATGCTTGAAAGGCGCAGGTGGACTACCCATTAAGGAGAAGGGAAAGGCTGAATTCACTCTAAAACTGGGATCCCATGAGATAGTCAGTGAGGCTATAGTAGCAGAAATTGAGGATGATACTCTGCTGGGATATGATGTTTTAAGGGGTAGTGAAAAGGGAGCAGCTGATATTTTGTTAAGTCAGAACAAAATAGTCCTTGAGGGAGTAGAGATCCCATGTTTTCAAGTAGGCAAGGATAAGCGAACTAGGAAAGTAGTAGTGGCGGATGACTTTATAATCCCGGGGCAATCAGAAGCGCTGTTAGAGGTATACGTAGAGCGAGTAGAAGAAGATGACGGTGATCAAAATGCAAATTACGTACTTGAACCGACAGATCAATTTAAGGAGAGGTATCGATTGATGATGGCATCAACACTTGTGGATATCAACAGGGCCACAACATGTAAAGTAAGAGTGCTAAACCCGTTTTCTTCTGAGGTAGTTTTAAAACAAGATGCTGAAATTGGTAGGGCAGAGAGGATGGAAAGAATTGTAAGTGTAGTAGCAGAAGAGGAAAGTGCAGAAGAAGGAGAAAACCTGCATAGTATAAGAAGGGTAAACAACGGTTATAATACGCCTGATTTACCAGAGATGGCTTTTGCAGAAGCTGAGGAAGTAGAGGTTCCTGAACATTTGAAGGAATTGTTTGAAAAGTCAACTAAAGGAAAAGGTGAATCTGAAAGAAAGGTAGTGGCAGGTATTTTAGTTAAATACAAAGACTCGTTTTCGAGGGATGAATGGGACATCGGTTTAACGAGTCTAGCCGAACATCCAATTAACACTGGTGATGCTTATCCTGTTAAACAGAGACCAAGAAGAGTACCTCTGGCCCACGCAGACGAGGAAAAGAAAGCAATTGAGGACCTACTCAAAAAGGGAGTTATTCAAAAAAGCACTTTACCATGGGCAAGTCCCATAGTACTAGTTAAAAAGAAGACAGGAGCAGTAAGGCCGTGTGTTGACTATAGAAGAGTTAATAGCTTAGTAAAGCCAGACGGGTTCCCATTGCCGAGGGTGCAGGACTGCCTCGATGCAGTAGCAGGGTCTAGCCTGTTCAGTAGTTTTGACCTGACCAGTGGTTATTTCCAGATTCCCTTAAAGAAAGAAGACATTCCTAAGTCCGCATTTTGCTGTAAGTATGGACATTACGAAATGACAAGAATGCCATTTGGCCTTAATAATGCGGCAAGTACTTTTCAAAGAACCATGGAACTCGCATTACAAGGGTTACAATGGGTGACGTGCCTAGTATATATTGATCACATTATAGTCTATGGGGCAAATTTTACGCAGCATATACAGAGGGTTGATGAGGTGCTTGATAGAGTCAAAGCGGCGGGGCTAAAGCTGAAACCAGAAAAATGTAACCTGCTTCAAACAAAAGTTGTTTTTCTGGGTCATGTTGTATCTAAGGAAGGTATAAGCCCAGACCCAACAAACATCGCCAAGATTATTCAATGGCCTAGACCACAAGATGCCAAGCAAGTGAAGCAATTTGTTGCCACAGGTTCCTACTACAGAAGGTTTGTTAAAGACTTCGCCAAAATGTCAAGACCTTTGGTTGAACTTACTAGAAAGGGTAAGGAATTCATCTGGGATCAGTCTTGTGATCAGGCATTTGCACAAATTAAGGAGGCTTTGATAAGTCCAGATGTAATGGGATACACACTGAATGAATCGGGTGATTTCATTCTTGACGTTGACGCGTCAGGTGTAGGTATAGGTGGAGTACTAGCTCAGATACAGGAGGGGAGGGAACGCGTCATCTCGTATGCAAGTCGAGCTCTAAATAAAGCTGAAAGAAATTATTGCATAACAGAAAAAGAACTCCTAGCGGTCGTGTACTTTGTACAATATTACAGGCAATACCTTTTAGGTAGAACTTTCACCGTAAGAAGTGATCACCAAGCACTAGTGTGGCTTTTTAGTTTAAAAGAGCCGAGTGGGAAAATAGCTCGATGGATAGAAATATTGGCGCAATATGATTTCGCCATTGAGTATCGACCCGGAAAGAAACAAGGTAATTGTGACGCGCTGTCCAGGTGTGCCAATCCTGGAGAATGTACCTGTAGTGAGGTTGACATGAGTGAACCACTCAAATGTGGACCATGCCATAAGTGTCAGAAGAGAGCCGATGATATGATGCTCAGCATCAAAGGGTTACAAGACTCCAGCATTATGGGACATGGACAAAGTGATATAGCTGAGCCGGACAGAAGAAATGAAGAAGTAAGAGCTATCCAGGATGAACCCATTCCAGGAACATCTAAGGAGGAAAGTGATACACAAAGTAAACCAGAAAGATCAAGTACCTGGTTGGGCACACATTCAACAGAGATTATAGTTAACTGTCAAAAAAGAGACCAATATATAAGTTATCTCACAGATGCAGTGAAAGTAGGTAAAAGGCCAGATAGTGCAGAAATGGTGTCTAAGAGTCCAGCGGCTAGACACTATTGGATTCTGTGGAACTCTCTCTCAATAAGGGACGGTGCACTATACAAAGTGTTCAAAAGAACTGATGAAACAGACGAATATTTGCAACTCGTAGTTCCCAGAGAACTCAGAAAAGATGTTATGTTTCAAATGCACAACTCCATTACTGCTGGACACCTTGGAACAAAAAGGACTAAAGCAAAGGTGTTGAAACACTACTATTGGTATAACATGAAAGAAGACATTAGTCTGTATATCAAAGGATGCGACATATGTGCGGCTGACAAGAAGCC
Source organism: Cyrtodaria siliqua (assembly GCA_037043455.1). Classification (NCBI taxonomy): domain Eukaryota; kingdom Metazoa; phylum Mollusca; class Bivalvia; order Adapedonta; family Hiatellidae; genus Cyrtodaria; species Cyrtodaria siliqua. The sequence continues at coordinate 104,100 of JAWPHD010006494.1, forward strand.
TAACAAAACTCCGAAGGCACCAATGGGAAGTTTAATAACAGGAGCACCATGGGACGTTTTAGCCATAGACTACACGGGTCCATTTCCATTGACTGCTCGAGGTAACCGGTATGTCCTAGTACTCACAGACCATTTCACTAAGTATGTGGAAGTAATAGCAGTGCCAAACCAGACTGCAGAAGAATGCGCTTCTAGAATATTAAATGATTTTATTGCTCGTTGGGGTACTCCTCTAACCATACATAGTGACCAGGGAACGTCTTTTGAAAGTAAAATCTTCAGAACCTCTGTCAAATGCTGGAAATAAAGAAAACTAGAACGAGTGCCAGGAATCCTCGTGGAAATGGACAGGTTGAACGATTCAACAGGACACTGATAAAAATGGTTAAAGCATATTTGGCTGGTGAACAAGATGAATGGGATCTCCACCTTGGTTGTCTTGCTGGGGCATATAGAGCTACGCCAAGTGAAGCAACCAGGCTCACACCAAATCTTTTAAGCATTGGACGAGAAATTCGACTACCCGCAGACCTTGTATTTGGTCACAATGGGACCACTTCAGCTGTGGTACCTAAGTACTGTGAGTATGTAGAGGAGCTGAAGGACAAAATGTTTAAAGCTAATGAGATAGCCCGGAAATATCTTGCAGTAAGTGCTAAGCGAAGCAAGGAGATATACGATTGCAAGCTATGTTTCCAGAAATATGGTAGGGGAGATATTGTATGGTGTCTAAATGAGACGAGAAAAGTGGGAATAGCTCATAAACTGGAGAAGACGTATGATGGACCTTTCGTCATTACAGAGCGACGTTCGGACATCAATTTTGTTTTGAGATTAAACAAAGAGGGTCAAGAAAGAACAGGACATCACAACAAATTGACATCACAACAAATTGAAATTGTATGTGGGAAACAGTCCTCCAAAGTGGGCAGAGAGAATTTCAAAGAGGCTTAAAGAAAACAAAGTTCTTGAGCATATAGTTTAGGGTAAATCAACCTAAAGCTATGTTAGTGTACTTCAAAAACTGTAGTAATGAAGAACAATAAAATAAACAATCGAAACAATTGTTGTTGTGTAACTTGATAAATTGAATATGTATATATAGAGAAGAATAGTAACTCCGAATATAAAATATATATAACAGTGTATAATGTATATACAGCAGTGTATATAAACAGTGTATAAAAAACAGTGCATAATGTAAAGCTATACATTTAAATGAGGATAAAAAAAACTTTAAAAAAATTACATCATAAAGCGTAAAATTGACAGTGTACAAACGCGTCCGAAGTCGCAGAATATCACATAATATTACCCGTTGTATGCAAATGGAGGAAAATCGGTTATAACAGCGATTAAAATAGCACATAACAGTTTTATCGCGCGAGTTTACCTGTCGAGACAGAGCACTCCGTACTATGATAATGGTGTCAGTAATCAGGTCGATTTAGTCCATGAAGGCTTATATTGACAAAATGACAATCATCTACTTTCAGGACCTTACAATGCTGAGTCAATATAAAAATCGGGGACGGGCTTACCAGTGCAAGAGGTGCGCAAAGATAGAACGGAAGGGTCGAATGCTGGGACACATTCTTAAGCAGCACATACCAATGGATAGGGTGCCATTTTACTGCTCGTTATGCTCATTCAGATGTCAGGACCGTAAAACCCTAATTGACCACATTAAGAAGTACAGCCGACATCGTGAAGAAGAGGCCAGACAAGGGACACCCGACTATAATCAGATTTTGAAGCGGGCAATGAATCCCATCTACGTGGATGAAAAGGACATGAATATGTTAGGCAAAGAGGAGTCTTTTAGGTGGCACGCAAGACATGCGCTAAGGAAAGAGGATCCTTTGGATGACACTGAGGGGCTCTTTGAGGAGGACGAGGAAGAGGTAGTCGTTTCCGATGGATTGACTCTGCCAAGTTGGGCTGTGGCCAGCAAACCAGTTCCTCGCACAGAGACGCCAATTACATTCTCCCGCCCAGAGACATTTCCTTTCTCCCAGACCAGTTTTCCGGTGCCTACCCTGAACAGCCTCACTTCAAATGTCCAGCCTGGTATTGTTTCCATCTCAAGACCCAACTGTCAAATCGCCTGTGCCCAACCCAGACTATCGTCGACATCGTTTGAACTGTGTGAAAACACCCTAGGATACAATTCTCAAGTGCCTTACATCAACACAAACCACAAGAACAGAAGACCGCCATTAATTACGGTGAATGCAGCTGATCTGGCGGACTTACTGCCGCCACTCAACACCTCACCTAGTTCCAGACTGACATCTCATTTGTTACACACACCAGTAGCTACATTGAGCACTTGTCCAAAGTTGAATTTCACTCCATGTCAGGATGAAAACATTATGCCTGAAATAATGTATCAAGATGTCATGGACCCGCTCTATCAGGAGATCATTATGGGGACAACCACCAATAGGACTGTGACACAATCAGAAAATTCAGAAGAAATAAACAGGGTTAATACTGAAGCCCTGCCAACGGTAACGGTCGACGATGAGCCAGCAGCAAAAAAAAGAAGACTGAAGATGTGACCCCAACGGAAGGACTATTAAACGTTCTAGTATCTGCCATTAAGGAAGGAACAAACAACATTGTGGAGGCAATAAACTCCAACACGAGGGCGATACGATGCCAGGATAAAACGTTAGAAAATGTAGTAGGAGAGCTTGCGCGCATAGAAAGGAAGTTGGCCCAGATGGAAAAAACCTTAGAAGACAACCAGGCAATCCAGAAGGAAAATCTGCCACCATTAAAACAGGCTATGGAACTCTGGATAGTATATTTAGTTATAACTGAAACTGAAACAGTGATAAAACATTTAAGCTGTCATGTGACATAACACAAAACTTGAAATTGTAAGGAGTGTATATCACTGATTATATTCAGTGACCGAGCATAAGTTTTAAGCTCAGTAACTATTAAGCAGTTTGCTTTAGAAAGACAAAGGTGGCATTTATCTAACTGGTGATGAATATTTGAAACAATATATAAATACTAATATATATACTGGAGTAAATGTATTAAAAACAACAACGCGGTGTTAAGTGATGACAATTTATTGTGTGAAGAACTGTGAGACAATAAGTTATTACATGTCAATATATACAGTATATCAAGTATGATGATATAAACTGGAGTAAACAACTCAGTGTTAAGCGCTGACAATTTATTACATGAAGAACTGTGAGACAATGAGTTGTTGCATGTCAATATATTTATCAAGTATTACTATTTATTCTCCGTCGAATGGAGCGAACACATGTTGGAGAGGTTAGGCAGCAGGAGCTTTGCCTAAATAAGAGGGGAGTAATGATATATCCTGCATTTGTTGACATTATGCATCTTTTAAGACTTTTAAATTGTTACATGTTGTTACTGTTGATTGGCGATTGCTTGTCTTTAATTTATATTTATTGGTCTGAAACTGTAGCAGGTGCAACTTATAATCTTGTGACAATGTACAGTATGATTACTTTTTATGACAGTGCACATTCCGCGAGAAAAGATGATTTTATCAACTGTTTATCAGAATTTACCGGCATGACGTCGGCCATGTTTACTGATGCATTGTGGGTTGTTTACTTTTCCGTTGTCAATAGTAATTGCTTCCTTATTCTTAACTGTCAAACAAGATAAAGTTATGTTTAAACCGTATTCTACCATTTGGAACAGTTCATTGGTATGTTTGTTGGTTAGAATATTATTTGTAATTAATGTAAACTGCGTTTTTATAAGACTTTCATACATTTTAAGCCGTAGATTACTGTTTTTCTGTCAGTGTTTTGTTTGGTTGGAAACGTTCGTTTGTTCGGAAAAAGAACGTTATCGTGCGTAAGACTGATTGTTTCCGAACATCGAACGTCGAACAACGACCAAAACCCGACATTGATCATTTTTTGATCATTTATTTGATCGTTTTCTTAGTTTTAGTATAAATAGGCCCGAAAATTGATCGAGTGAGGAGTCTCGCATCATCTAGCATACAGTACACATCGTAACTCTTGGCTATCTGCACGATTACAGTGAACTTAGGCAAATCATAAGTAAGCATCATTAATGAAGTAATACTAGATACTTAAAAGTAAAGAATATATATTTAGTTACATAGCAGGTAAAATAAAAGTTTATTATATAACATTGGAACTATTGATAGCATGTATTTCTAGCATCTGGTTATTGACACTAAAGATACGGAGTGCTATTGGGATTTAAGTTGCGATTCATTATTTTATTACAAAACGCGTGTGCACTAAACAGTATTTAAAGTATATTATACAACAAATCGGCAATTTTGATGAGAAGAATATATTGCGAATGTGGTGTGCTTATTTGTAGAAACAGTTGTTTTAATATACATGATTAGTATTCTTGTGCTTAATAAAAGAAGTTAAACTGTTAACAAACCGTTGTTCCTGAAATACCCTGTTACTATATTAAAAGCTAACATAATCGGAAGCTACGTCTAAAGGTTGACCGTTATAATCTGATAAAAGATTAACAACAAACGGTCTAAGTTCAGAGTGATCTAAACGAAACTTGTAATTAATAGGTTAAAGGTCAACGCCAGCAGAGCGTAACAATATGAATAAACTTGACAAAGAGTTACTAGTTTTTACAAACTTTCAAGATCTGACTGAAAGAATTATAAGCATGGCACAACAACTAAAATTACCATGGAAAATAAATAAAACAGAAATAAACAGGTTGCATGCTTTTTGTAAAAAAACAAATTTCATTAGCAACTTGCAGTTTTGTAATTGAGGATTCTTTTATTGCTTACTACAGCATTTTGTTAGACAAAGGAATTAATATTATTGTTTACGCTAGTTTAATAAAAGTAATGTTATCTATAGTATATGAAAAGTTGTATAGAAACAGTAGCTGACTTTAAAAAGACTCTCATGATCAAGGCGACAGAGGAGATTGAAGAGTTTAAAAAAACCCGGATGGAACGCTTGGTGGAAGCTATTAAATTGAGTAAAAGCGGCCAGTTAAGACACTCATAGACATGACGACAGAAGAAATTAATATTTTTCAAAAAGACCAAGCAGACGCAGTAGACAAAAAGGTTGACAATTTTAAGAAATAATTAATTAAGGAGAAAAAAGATCATATGAGTGATATTGATATTGAGCGTTATGAAAACTTTAAAATGTTTATTAAAAGCTTAAAATTGATTATTAAATAATATAATCTATAGTATATGGGAAGTTATGCAGAAGAAGAAAGGAAACACTTTGATGAGGAAATAAAAAATACGAAAAAGTAACTGTCTATGAACAGACTCTTTTAACTAAAGCAAACAAGGAGATCAAAGAGTTTGAAGAAAGTCATATGAAACGATTGGAAGAAGATATTGCAGCTTTTAAAAAAGATTGGGCGATAAAGGCCGAGCATGAAGCTAATACTTCTATAAAGCTTCTTACAGACCTGGCGATAAAACAAATTAGGATTTTTAGTGAAACACGAGCAGATGCGATAGCCAAGGATGTTGAGTATTTTAAGGATGAATTAATCAGCAAACTGAAAAAAAACTCATATAAGTAATACTGATATCGGATGCTATGAAGACTTTAAAATGTTTATTAAAAGCATGAAAGAGATGATAAATGAAAAGCTTCTTGATAAAAACGACTTTATAAACTATTGTAAGCACGTGAAAAAAATAAGATTGCTAATAGCTGAAGGTGATCTTGAAACCGATGATTTCGAGAGATACTGTAAATATCATGTAAAAATCAACCAGATGGTAGATGACAGGACTCTTGAAAAAGAATGCTTTTGAAAATACTTGGACATTCTTCTGGATGGAGAAATAGTGTTCTTTTAGATGAAAAATAGATATTCTTGAAGTATCAGAAGATGATAACGCTAATGCCGATGATGATACCATTTTGGTTGAGAAAATAGGTGGTGAGAAAATTAGAGATTTTAGCGCCATTCATGTTGAAAAATAATTAAATAAATTAAATACAGGCTTAAAAAATAATCTCATGTAATATTATATAATGGTTAGAAAAGTTGTGGAAAATGTAAAATTACTACCAGAAGAATATAGCAAAGTTTTGGAAAAAAAAGAAGATTTGTGGAAATTATAAAATCATCATCAGAAGAACATAGCAAAGTTTTGGAAAAAGAAAAATCACCAAAGCAATATATGAAAGTTTTTCAAGTTATTATTTTATGGGACAAAGAGCCACTTAGGCAACTTTGATTCACAAAACCATTTGTTATAGATGTCCTTGAAAAGTAATTATTAACGGTCTTAAAATGAATGTTACTTTGAAACTTACTTTGGATAAAGTAGCACATGATACAAAATGTAAAAAAAACACTCATAAAATAGCTTATTTTGCTTCCAAAGCAGTATTAATCATAAACAAAACTCAAATTGATGATGCGTTAACTAAAGCAGCTCTTCACATAAGGGATAAAATTGACGAATGGGTTTCTAAAGGAAGTGGTTGGAGAATTGCAACAGTTGATGCGCACTACATAAATCGAGTAAAGTACAAGCCTTTGCGAGGTAGCTCGTATTTAGATTTACCAAAAGAACTGCAACACCACAAAAAAGGTTTAATACATATAAAAAATGAAAAAGATACCGAATGCTTTAGATGGTGTCATTTGGCTTATAAATTCCCTGCCAACAATAAACTTCAAAGAATAACAAAGTACACAAATCATATTGGTGATCTTGATTACAAGGGAATAACATTTCCTGTTACAATTCAACAAATCCCAAAAACAGAAAAACAAAACAACATTTGTTTTAGCATATTTGGTTATGAAGATAATCAAGTATACCCTTTGTGCATATCAAAAAAATAATGCAAAAGAATCGTGTGATATGCTTTTGATCACCGAAAAAGAAAGAAATCATTTTGTATGGATAAAAGATTTTAACAGGTTAATGTTTAATCAAACATTACATTCAAATAAAAAATGGTTTTGTAAAAAATGCTTGCAGTGCTTTACATTAGAAAGGGTGTTAAAAAGCATGAGCCTGATTGTCTTTCACTTAATGGAAAACAAGCAATAAAAATACCGAGTGAAGATGAAAAAGATTATTTTAAAAACTACTACATGCAGCTGATGGTTCCCTTTGTTATATATGCTGATTTTGAAGCAGTAACCGAAAGTATTTCTTCAGCATCAAACAATCCTAAAAAATCACATACAGAAGCATATCAAAAGTATATTGATTGTAGTTATGGGTATCAGGTTGTTTGTTGTTATGATGATCAATATTCAAAACCAGTTGTAAAGTACAGAGGACCAAATGCTGTTTACAAGTTTTTAGAAAAAATGATAGAAGAAGAAAAGTGGTGCAAGAAAACTATGAATACACATTTTAAGAAAGATTTGGTAATGTCACCATCAGAAGAAGCTAGATTCCAAAAATCTAAATCATGCCATATTTGCGGTAATGGTTTTGTAACAACTCTCAAACAAGAAATATCACTGTAAGTGATAAATGCCCCCGGAGTGTCCTTTGACCTCTAAGTCTGACTTGACCTTGGAGCCATGGACCTGGATTTTAAGCACGCCACGTCGTTTGGTTGTGGTGAGCACTTGTGCCAAGTTATTTGAAAATCCGTCCAGGCATGCAAAAGTTATTGACCGGACACGATTCGACCTTTGACCTCCAAGTGTGACCTTGACCTTGGGGTCACAGACCTGAATTTTGTGCGCGACACATCGTCTTGTTGTGGTGAGCACTTGTGCCAAGTTATTTGAAAATCCGTCTATGAATGCCAGTTATTGACCGGACACAATTTAACTTTTGATTTCCAAGTGTGACCTTGACCTTGAAGACCTGGGTTTTGCGCTCGACACATCGTCTTGTTATGATGCTAGTTGTGCAAGGTTATTTAAAAATCCCCGCAGGGGTTGTGACGTTACGGTCCGGACACAAAATTGCGTACCTGTTTTTGTCCTATGAACTTCAAATGTGACCTTGACCTTTGAGGTACGGACCTGGGTTTTGCGCGCGACACATCGTCTTGTTATGGTGATCACTTGTGCCAAGTTATTTAAAAATCCCTGAAGGGGTTATGATGTTAGGGTCCGGACACGAAATTGCGTACCTGTTTTTGACCTATGAACTTCAAGTGTGACCTTGACCTTTGAGGTACGGACCAGAGTTTTGCGCGCGACAGACGGACGGACGGACGGTGCGATTGCGGGTCATACAGTGGCATACAAAAACTCCATCAGAAAAGTTAGGGACTATTGTCATATAACTGGAAAGTATAGGAGAAGCGCTCGCGATATATGTAATATTAATTTCAGGCTGACTAGAAAAATACCTGTTGTGTTTCATAACTTAAGAGGATATGATTCTCACTTTATAATGCAACACATCGGAAAGTTTAAAAAAGAAATAAATGTTATACCGAATAACATGGAAAAGTACATGGCTTTTATGTTATGAAAAAGTTTAGTGTTTATTGACAGTTTCCAGTTTATGTCCCAATCGCTTGATAATTTAGTAAAAAAACATCCCTTCGTTTTCAGTACACCTCACAAAAATACTCTGGCAACAAGCTAGAATTAATAAAAAGAAAAGGCGTTTATCCTTATGATTACATGAACAGTTTTGAACGCTTCAAAGAAACCAAATTACCTGGCAAAGATAGCTTTTATTCTCAATTAAATGATGAGCATATTTCAGATGCAGATTATGATCATGCTAAAAAAATATGGAAAACATTTAAGATTAAAAATATGGGAAAATATCATGATCTGTATCTTAAGACTGATGTGCTGCTGCTGACAGATGTTTTTGAAAACTTTAGAAAAATGTGCATTGAGTTTTACAAAGTAGATCCTTGTCATTACTTCAGTAGTTTTGGTTTAGCCTGGGATGCATGCCTTAAAATGACATGCATGCCAACTTGACTTAATCAGTGATATTGATCAATATTTGTTTGTAGGAAAAGGATTAAGAGGCGGCACAAGTTATATTGCAAACAGATATTCATAGGCTAACAATAAATATATGAAAAACTATGACAAGAAAAAAGCAAGCAAGTACATAATATATATTGATGCTAATAACTTGCATGGGTGGGCTATGTGCCAACCGTTTACCTACTGGTAACTTTAAGTGGATTAATACGATCGAAAAAGGAAAATCAAATTACATTGTTGAGTGTGATATCGAGTATCCCAAGAAACTGCATAACTTGCATAATGATAAACTGCATAACTTGCATAATGATTATCCTCTTGCCCCAGAAAGATTAAATATAAAAGATGAGTGGTTGTCAGATTATTGCAAAAGTTTAAATAAGAAGTTTAATTTAGGATCTAGTAAAGCTAACAAACTTGTTACAACACTAAAAAATATAAAAAAGTATGTTGTGCATTACAAAAACTTAAAACTATATAAAAAAGCTTGGATTGAAGGTAACACAAATACACCGAATACTACAGTTTGATGAATCAAAGTGGTTAAAGGCATACATAGACTTTAATACTGCCAAGAGAACAGCTGGTAAAAATACTTTAGATTTCTTCAAACTAATGAACAATTCAGTTTTTGGTAAAACTATGGAAAATTTGAGAAAGAGAATTAATGTTAAATTAACTTAATATGAGGAGGTCCCTTTAAAATATACAGCAAGACCTTCATTTATTTCTTGTAAAATGTTTAATGAAAATTTATTTGCCATAAACAGAATAAAATAACGATTAGTTTTAAATCGTCCTTGTTATGTTGGCATGTGTATTTTAGACTCGTCAAAATATTTGATGTATGATTTCCATTACAACTACATTAAAATAAATATGATAAAAAAGCTAAATTATTATTTACTGATACCGATTCCTTGTGTTATGAAATAAAAACAAAAGATGTGTACGCAGACTTTATGGTATGCCTATTGTTGAATTTGTTGGACTACGAAGTAAACTATATTCGTATATGTTAGATAATGAGGTTAGTACAAACAAATGAAAGGGTGTTAAAAAGTGCGTTGTTAAAAAAAATATAACGCATGATAATTACAAAGAGATTTTGTTTACGGCAACAGAAGCCTACCATGAGATGAAAGTTATTAGATCACAAAAGCATAACATAAGCAGCTACGAAATCAATAAAAAGAGTTTGTCAGCTTATGATGATAAAAGATACATACTAGATAATGGGCAAGATACATTGGCGTATAAGTTAATTTCATGATATGTGCAGCGATGATGAAGACTACTGTCCGGTTTCGCCTGACTTTGCTTAATGAATTGCAAATGTTTTAGTGATTTACAAAAAATAATAGATACTGGGGTATGGGTTAAGTTCTTCCTAAGCGAAGGGCAATCAAGCAGTTTGTATAGTTGCTAGGGGTCTGGCAGCAAGTATGCCATCGCCATTTGACGTTTGCATCTTTGTGCTAAGGGCAACTGGAGACAACTGATAACTGCTGATTGTTTGTCGCGATGGGGGAAATTGGCCCTATACCCTCAGTATCTATACTACTTGTTTAATCAGCTAATGCCAGCGCATCTATTAGCTTGGAAATATTAGGAACTCTTATTCCTCTGTGAAACTCTCATTCCTCTGGGAAACCTCTGGGAAACCACAATACTTAGAGGGGGGAATGGTTTGCGCGCCCCCCCCCCCCCCCCCCCCCCCCACACACACACAAGAGAGCTTGCATAACGTTGTTTTTTGTTTGTTTTGTCAAATATTGTGTCAAACAGTTTGCGGCCATTGTTGAACACCGTCCCCCCCCCCCTCACCCCCCCCCCCCCCCCCACCCCCACAAGAGATGTTGACCATCATCTGAGATCATCTAATTCCATCTCGAAATCTAAATTTGTGTGATCCCATTTCCAGTACAAAATACCATCAAAAATCTTTCTTTTCAAGAACAAAATTATACTGGAATGAACTACTTCTTAACACCAAAGAGAGCCCTAGCCTTGACTTGTTCAAATATAGGCTCCCTCTGCCCATATTCGCATAGATACAGAGTTTTTACTGTTTTTAACCTGTACATTTAATATTTTATTACTTGTCTCATTTTACCCTGACTTGCGCTCTCTATGATCTTCTGAATGAAGGATGGGAGTATCTTGCAGATTCAAATTCAGATCGTATAGTTTACTATATATTTCCTATATTTTACTGCATATTTGCGAACTTGTCCACTCTCATACTTTTGTTCTAAATATTTTTTATATTTTTTTTTACCACCTATTTGTTATATTATTTTACTACACATTTGTTGTATTTGACAAAATATTTGTTTTATTTTACTATAAAGTTGTTTAATTTTTACTACCTATGTGTAATAGTTTACTACACATTTGTTATATTTTACAACATATTTGTTATATTTTACATCATATTTGTTATATTTTACTCTATATTTTTTATACTTTACTTTTTACTACTTATTTATTATATTTTATAATATATTATATTTTACTTTATATTTTTTATATTTTACTAATATATTTGCTACATTCTACTACATATTTGTTATATTTTACTATACGTTAGTTATATTTTACTATACATTTGTTAAATTTTACTATACGTTTGTTATAGTTTACTACATATTTGTTATATCTTACTACTTACTATATATATTTGTTATATTTTACTATATATTTGTTATATTTTACTATACGTTTGTTATAGTTTACTATATATTTGTTATATTTTACTATATATTTGTTATATTTTACTACATATTTTATATTTTACTACATATTTGTTACATTTTACTATACAGTTGTTATATTTTACTACATATTTTATACTTTACTACATATTTACTACATTTTACTAAATATTTGTCATATATGCCTGCTTGTTTGTTCTATTTTACTACAAAATTGTAATATTTTACTATAGAGTTGTTATATTTCACTACATATTTGTTATATTTTACTATATATTTGTTATATTTTACTACATATTTGCTATATTTCACTACATATTTGTTATATTTTACTATATATTTGTTATATTTTACTATATATTTGTTATATTTCACTACATATTTGTTATATTTTACTATATATTTGTTATATTTTACTATATATTTGTTATATTTTACTACATAATTGCTATATTTTACTACATATTTATTATATATGCCTGCTTATTTGTGCTATTTTACTTCACATTTGTCATATTGTACTACAGAGTTGTTATATTTCACTACATATTTGTTATATTTTACTATATATTTATTTTACTACATATTTGCTATATTTTACTACATATTTGTTATGTATGCTTGCCTATTTGTTTTATTTTACTATAAATTTGTCATATATGATAGAGTTGTTATATTTTACTACATATTTTATATTTTACTACATATTTGTTATATTTTACTATATTTTTTTATATTTTACTACATAATTGCTATATTTTACTACATATTTGTTATATATGCCTGCTTATTTGTCTATTTTACTACAAATGTGTCATATTTTACTATATGTGTTGTTTTCTTACATATTTGTTATATTTTTCAACATATGTGTTATATTTTTCAACATATGTGTTATATTTTACTACATATGTTTTATGTTTTGCTACATATTTGTTATTATTTACTACATATTTTATACTTTACTTCATATTTGCTACATTTGACTAAATATTTGTCATATATGCCTGCTTATTTGTTTTATTTTACTACAAATTTGTCATATTTTACTATAGAGTTGTTATATTGTACTACATATTTGTTATATTTTACTATATATTTGTTATATTTTACTACACATTTGATACTTTACTACATATTTGCTACATTTGACTAAATATTTTTCATATATGGCTCCTTATTTGTTCTATTTTACTACAAATTTGTCATATTTTAATATAGAGTTGTTACATTTTCTACATATTTTCCAATATATTTGTTATATTTTACTACATATTTCCTATATTTTACTACATATTTGTTATATATGCCTGCTTATTTGTTCTATTTTAATACAAATTTATCACATTTTACTATAGAGTTGTTATATTTTACTATATATTTGTGTATATTTTACTACATATTTCCTATATTTTACTACATATTTGTTATATATGCCTGCTTATTTGTTTTATTTTAATACAAATTTGTCACATTTTACTATAGAGTTGTTATATTTTACTACAAATTTGTTATATTTTCCTACATATTTTATATTTTACTACATATGTGTTATATTTTACTACATATTTTATATTTTACTACATATGTGTTATATTTAACTATATATTTGCCTTATTTTACTATATATTTTTTATATTTTACTATAGATGTGTTATATTTTACTCCGTATTTGTTATATTTTACTATAGATTTGTTATATTTTACTACATATTTTATATTTTACTACATATTTGTTATATTTTACTATAGAGTTGTTATATTTCACTACATATTTGTTATATATGCCTGCTTATTTGGTCTATTTTACTACAAATGTGTCATATTTTATATTTTACTATATATTTCTTATATTTACTACATATTTCCTATATTTACTACATAGTTTATATTTTACTGCATATTTGTTATATTTTACTACATATTTGTTATATTTACTACATATTTCCTATATTTACTACATAGTTTATATTTTACTGCATATTTGTTATATTTTACTACATATTTGTTATATTTACTACATATTTCCTATATTTACTACATAGTTTATATTTTACTGCATATTTGTTATATTTTACTACATATTTGTTATATTTACTATATATTTCCTATATTTACTACATAGTTTATATTTTACTGCATATTTGTTATATTTTACTATATATTTGTTATATTTACAACATAGTTTATATTTTACTGCATATTTGTTATATTTTACTATATATTTGTTATATTTTACTATATATTTCTTATATTTACTACATATTTTATATTTTACTACATATTTGTTATATTTTACTATATATTTGTTATATTTTACTATATATTTCTTATATTTACTACATATTTTATATTTTACTACATATTTGTTATATTTTACTACATATTTTATATTTTACTACATATTTGTTATATTTTACTATACAGTTGTTATATATGATAGAGTTGTTATATTTCACTACATATTTTATATTTTACTACATATTTGTTATATTTTACTATAGAGTTGTTATATTTCACTACATATTTGTTATATATGCCTGCTTATTTGGTCTATTTTACTACAAATGTGTCATATTTTATATTTTACTATATATTTGTTATATTTACTACATATTTCCTATATTTCACTACATATTTGTTATATATGCCTGCTTATTTGGTCTATTTTACTACAAATGTGTCATATTTTATATTTTACTATATATTTGTTATATTTACTACATATTTCCTATATTTACTACATAGTTTATATTTTACTGCATATTTGTTATATTTTACTACATATTTGTTATATTTACTACATATTTCCTATATTTACTACATATTTGTTATATATGCCTGCTTATTTGTTATATTTTACTACAAATTTGTTATATTTTATATTTTATATTTTACCACATATGTGTTATATTTTACAATATATTTGTTATTTTACTACATATTTTTTATATTTTACTCTAGATTTGTTATATTTCACTACATATTTTATATTTTACTACATATTTGTTATATTTTACTATATACTTGTTATATTTACTACATATTTCCTATATTTACTACATAGTTTATATTTTACTGCATATTTGTTATATTTTACTATATATTTCTTATATTTACTACATATTTCCTATATTTACTACATATTTGTTATATATGCCTGCTTATTTGTTATATTTTACTACAAATTTGTTATATTTTATATTTTATATTTTACCACATATGTGTTATATTTTACAATATATTTGTTATTTTACTACATATTTTTTTATATTTTACTCTAGATTTGTTATATTTCACTACATATTTTATATTTTACTACAAATTTGTTATATTTTACTGAATATTTGTTATATTTTACTATAGAGTTGTTATATTTCACTACATATTTGTTATATATGCCTGCTTATTTGGTCTATTTTACTACAAATGCTACAGTCAACTCTGAGGAACCTGCTAATTTGGGTTTGTATTAAATTTAAACAATTTATAATGCATCCTCTTCATGACCATGTCTCTTTTTATTACACTTATACATCTTTGACTTGAACGGTGTAACACGCATATTTTTGTTAGTCTTCTTCCCTGATCACTAACAATATTTAAAACTCTCTCTCTCACCCCCCCTCTCTCTCTCTCTCTCATTATTTTTTTTTCCTGTTTATTTCCTATTTTATAGTTTAAATAATTTGCCATTGTCTAAATTGTATGAATATTTTGTAGCGGGAGGGCCAGATTTCTAATGTTGTAATAACTTGTGGCCCTACCATTGTTTTCTTGTGGTTGCCATGTTTATGTGACAAGGCGGTATTGTGGGGGTATTAATCACTTTCAGTGATAATTCTAGTTTACTTTATATTTTACCATATATTGGCTCTTTTAACTGCCTGTTTTGGCTGAATGTGTTCTGTGAATGCTAAACATTTCCTTGTTTACTTTGTATATCATTTTATGAAGTCTCAGAAGATAACATGCTGCTGTTAATCTATTGGTGCATGGCTTAGTGACATTAGACCTTTTCTTTCGGAAAAAGAGACTAAGCCAACACATAACACACCAAATGCTGTCCCTTCAGTTTCATTATTGATAGAATATGCGTTTGGCATAATCAGGAGAGCAAACTTAGGTTGTAACATTTTGCATTATCTCTTTACATTTAATAAATACAGTACTGAAATGGCTCAAATTTTCAAAGTGAAACTTCAACATTTATGAAACGCGTGTTACAAAATGAACTGTGACTAGAAAGCCTACAACAGCACGATTTTGTCCTTTCTCTTCTTTTAAAAAACATCTTGGGGTTTCTCTGGAATATTGGTGAAATAAGCTGAAGTTTCATGATTTTGACATAATCATGAGCAATAACTCTGTAACTCATGCATCAATTTTGCTCATTTAAAGCCACTATATGCATATTTTCAAACTTAACAATGTTGATTAGTGTATAAATTAATATACAATGTTGATTAGTGTATAAATTAATATACAATGTTGATTAGTGTATAAATTAATATACAATGTTGATTAGTGTATAAATTAATATACAATGTTGATTAGTGTATAAATTAATATACAATGTTGATTAGTGTATAAATTAATATACAATGTTGATTAGTGTATAAATTAATATACAATGTTGATTAGTGTATAAATTAATATACAATGTTGATTAGTGTATAAATTAATATACAATGTTGATTAGTGTATAAATTAATATACAATGTTGATTAGTGTATAAATTAATATACAATGTTGATTAGTGTATAAATTAATATACAATGTTGATTAGTGTATAAATTAATATACAATGTTGATTAGTGTATAAATTAATATACAATGTTGATTAGTGTATAAATTAATATACAATGTTGATTAGTGTATAAATTAATATACAATGTTGATTAGTGTATAAATTAATATACAATGTTGATTAGTGTATAAATTAATATACAATGTTGATTAGTGTATAAATTAATATACAATGTTGATTAGTGTATAAATTAATATACAATGTTGATTAGTGTATAAATTAATATTACAGTAGCTATCCTGCAAACAATAGCTAAATTTTACAACATATGTACTGACAAAGTGGTATTTATATAACACATTTTGAGAATCCAAACTAAATTGGTTCAAGGTCAAACTGACAGCTGGGAGGGTGCTGACTGGAAAGACCTCCCCTAGATAAGCTATGTACCAAATATGAAAGCCATACCTCAAAGGGTTGAAGAGTAAACCAAAAGGTTAAAGTTTTTCGAAGTATGACATTGGTCAAACTGCGGTGGTGTTCACTGGAAAGCCGCACTCCCACCCCACCCCCACCCACCCTTTCTAGATAAGCTGCATATCAAATATGAAAGCCATATCTCAAAGGGTTGAAGAGTAAACCAAAAGGAGGTTAAAGTTTTTCTAAGTATGACCTTGACCTTGGCCCAAGGTCAAACTGACATATGGGAGGGTGTTTATTGGAAAGCCCTCACCCACTTCCTCCCCAGCTTTCTAGATAAGCTGCATACCAAATATAAAAGCCTCAAAGGGCTGTAGAGATAACCAAAATGTTGTCTAAGTATGACCTTGACCATGGCCACACTGACAGGTGGGAGGGTGCCACATATCAAACCTGAAATCTGTAGCTGAAAGGGCTGAAGAATAGTATATAGTTATAAAAATACAAACTTTAACCTGCTGTCTACCGACAATGCCGACATTGATGATGCAGGCGCTGATGCTGGGGTCATGGCGATCAGCTCCCCGGACTTTCGTCTCGGCGAGCTAAAAATAATAACAAAACAATTTCATTTCAATTAATATTTGTTTAATTGTAAAGTGTGCTACTAATTAAAGTTTGCAAACATAGAACAGTTTAATACAATGTATAATGTAAGGTAACAGTTAACATTAACCAAAGAAAAAGTTGAGATTCATCTTCTTAAGCACCGTTTTCTAAATAACAATAATATTTCATTTGACAATAAAGGAAGTCCATCAGTATTGCCATTATTTATGTATTTAATGGACAAAAATAAACTAAATGAGCCATAAAATATCAAAAATAATTACGCTGAACATATCAAATAAACGACCCTTCTTGTTACGTTCCAGGGAGAGCTATTTTAAACTTGGGTGTAAAATAAATCACAATGTATTGCAAAGCGGGCGTCATGTGTAGACATCGTTGATTTGCTCTGTGTGACAGCTATTTATAACTTGGGGGTTTCTCTATGGACTTTTAAGACTTGTTGTAAATTACAATTTATAATTATTGTGCTGTATTATTGGAAACTGTTACTGTTCCATCTACATCTATGAACCATTTCACGCTTTAAATAGATCATTACATACCTTTTTTTTAATGTTTTTAAACAAATTAGGCCCCAAAGCCTGACATACTCCTTTTAAGTGGGGAGAATTTGAAAAAAACTAAGGTTAACTTAATGTTAATAAAGGTTATAAAATGACATAAAATTTCATCAAAAACAAGTGTCAGACAATTAAACGTTCAAGGTCTTTATTAAATAATATGGCCTTGAACTTTCATTGGAGACTCTTGGAAAAAAAATAACTGAAAAGGCTATTACTGGTCTGGGTAATCTAACAAAAAAAAAACACGCTCTGAAGTCTCCTATGCATACATATAAGAAAGTGACCTTAATTCAAAACTTAAATGTTAAGGTGGCCACTGCCGCTGCGGGAAAAGTAATACATATGTCTCTCTATTCTCTTCGAAAAAGGCAAGCCAATAAATAATTCAACACTAATGAAAGAAAATGATAAATCATTTTGAATATGGATTTCTTTATAATGATAATTTTTAAAAATATATAAAAATATCATAAAAACAGCAGAAAACAATGATCAAGCCAATTTATTGTGAAATTACGACACTTCATATAACATACAACAAGATGATCGGAATGCAAGTTTTATAGAATAAAGCCTAACCCTTAACCGCTATATATACATAATGGACTGTTCTTTCTTTGAATCAAGACCATTCCATTTATGTGACAAAGGGGTGTTTTGCTCGCAGGCTGATCTGGGTTTACAATGGACGCAAAGGCTATTATAGTCGCGCTTAACGGGTTACGGGTTAATGTGCAAATGGTTATATTTGATTATATTTCCGGCGCAAATGTCTTATGCAGGTGAAAATATAAGTAGAATTGAATTGAACTGAATTGGGGTTTTAAGGCGCACCAACACATTAAAGGTTATATGGCGCCTAACAGGAATGAACATGCCAGGCTCATCCTCCATGTACATCGAGATAAAATATGGAGAACGGGCCTAGAACCTTCTCACCCTGAACTGCAGAGTTGCTGCAAATTCTATTGTAGATACGCCATTTACGCTGGAGCCACGTTATAGTTTTTCTGCCACTGCTCTAGTGGTATGAGGAAGATGGCACCTGAAACAATGCAGGGGTCATGATGAAGACCTTTAATGAGCATGAACAAAAAATGATAAAATGAACATGAATTTGGGGTGGGATTCTACCCCTCTGCCTTCCCCTCCAACGGCCCTATTCTTTGCCCCGTAAACAAACGGGGCCCCACACGGGGAAAATATAAGTAGAAAAAACGTTGGGATCTTTCTAACAAAAATATTTTAAAATGTATTTCTCATGCGTTGTTTTATTTTCAAATTATCAGTAATACCATACATTACAATCATCAACATAATTTCATTTGGCTTCATCATGTCTGATGTTTACACAGTCAATAATTAAAAACAAGCAGCAATAGGTTGAATACAATAAGCAAGATAGACAAAATAAATTGAAACACATGAAGTCAGAGATTCAAAACAACCTTAAAACAAGGTAAAAAACTGTCAAGAAAAACTAGAACTATCACTGAAGGTGATGAATACCCCGGCTAAAGTTCGAAGTCGAACAATGGGCCATAATTCAGTAATAAATTAGGCAATCAACAATGGGTGATGTAGAGGGACATAAGGTCATCAGTTGTTATGTGTATATGAAGTTTGGGAAAAAAACATTCATAACTGTTTTAGGAATGCAAGTATTGAATTGAATTGGGGTTTTAAGGCGCACCAACACATGAAAAGGTTATATTGCGCCTAAAAGGCATGAACATGCCAGGCTCATCTTCCATGTACATCGAGATAAAATATGGAAAATGGGCCTAGAACCTTCTCACCCTGAACTGCAGAGTTGCTGCAAATTCTATCATAGAAACTCCATTTACGCTGGAGCCACGTTATTGTTTTTCTGCCACTGCTCTTTTGATGCTGGAATGCAAGTAATAAAAATGTTTGTGCGACGTGACGCAATGCGACTAAATTGTTTTATGTGACGCGATTCCTATATAGCCCCACCTTAACTTTGTGAAAGCGGGGTATAACAAATAACCAAAATATAACCTGAGATATAGTTGGAATGTATATCTGTATATACTTGTAATCTTTCAGTACACCAGATTTGACAGTGTTCCTTTTTGGCCATTTTTGTGGCCGAAATTCATCCCATTTTGTTGTTGTTTTTTGCCTTAAAACATACCTTTAAAAGATATTTTGTGACGTTTTGCCAGTAAAACATGTGTTAAGTATGGTTCAATATCATCAACAATATTAATTCTTACAATTCATATGATTTTCCCAATGATGAGGTTCGTCGCTGATTTTCCCAATTCCAAGGACCCTGCCCCAATTCCCAAATAACCGAAAAGGAACACTGGTCGGGCCATTTTTGGGAAGTATTCCATGCCCAGGTGGGCGTACGTTACTGTCCATAATTATGTGTTAGACTTACTTTTTTCCCCATAAATTCCCCACTGCTATACTGAGATTACTAACTGCTGGAGTTGTTTATACAGAAAACATTCATGAGATGGCAAGCATGCTGTTCTTTTCATGAGAAGCGGATGCGAGTGAGCGAAAAAACAACAACACGTCTATCATCAAGTGAAGGATTTCCTTATTATCAAACACTGCAGTTAAATAATATATTTATATCATTTTAAATCAGTTTGTATATGATTTTAATAGAAACATTTCACTTTGTGGAATGTTCTCGGCAAATGATGTCAATGCCTTCAACATTTATTGATGTCATTCCTCAACGTCAGTTACTTATTTTTGCATTTCTTAACCCGTCGCAAATCCAGTCATGTGGAGTTAAGCCATCAAAAATGTGACCTCATTACACTTTATTTAAATGCGTTTGTAAGTAAAACTGTCAAAAAACAGGAAATGCATTAGGAACGGGTTAACCAGTATTGAAATTTTGACTTTTGCGCCGGTATATCAGTTGACTAATATACCGTCTCAAATTCAAATTTCAATTGTAGGCATACAGCCAAACATCCATTATGACCAAATATGGTTATTTATGGATGTTTGGCTGTATGGCTACTTAACAAATGCAATATTATTGGTCCCTCCCATTTTTACAGTACATAAAATATGTTTGAATCATATAAACATTAATTTTAAACAAGTTAATATTTAAATATATCTAATTTTTCTTTAGACAAACAACAACAATAACTCGAAATATATCATACTATATCATGTATATAGAAACTTCAACGAACATCCTTATACTGTAACAAATACACAACCATTGCAAGGACCCTAGCCAATTATATACTACCATTACACCAACCACCATCCTTATACTGTAACAAATACACAACCATTGCAAGGACCCTAGCCAATAATAAATTAACATTACACCAACCACCGTCCTTATAGTGTAACAAATACACAAACATTGCAAGGACCCTAGCCAATTATATACTACCATTAAACCAACATCCATCCTTATACTGTAACAAATACACAACCATTGCAATTAAATTGTGTTTTACGTCGCACCAACACATGAAAGGTTATATAGTGCCTAACACGAATGAACATGCCAGGTTCATCCTCCATTTACATCAAGATAAAATATGGAGAATGGGCCCCTTCTAACCTGCAGAGATGCTTTAAATTCTATAGCAGACATTCCATTTACAATGAGCCACGTTTCCATGTTTGCATAGGGGGTGTCATGATGACCTTGAATGAGCATGATAAAAAATGACAAAATGAACATGGTCCGACCCCTCTGCCTCTAGCGGGATTTGCAGTGATTGTATTCTACCCTATCAACCACTTGGGGGTAGGTCCTTAAAGACACTAGAGGCAATCTGGAAGACTATTTGGTGTCAATGAAAATACACACCATCTAATGCGCTTCTGGTTCATAAGAAATGTGCAAATGAATTAACTTGAGCTCATGTTACCTTAGGTTTCATTATTTATGAATATGTTTGGAAAACTTGAAGACTCGGTGGTTTTTTTATTGTTTAATAATAAATATTAATTCATACGCGGTTCATACTGAGATCAGGTGTACATATAACTGAATGTAAGAACAGCTGCAGAACAGAGCAGAACATTTTTTTTTGCTTTTGTCAGAGTAAAATATAATACACCTGACATAAACCATCTGAAAAACAGATGTTTAAAGATGAATTGAATTGAATTGAATTGGGGTTTTAAGGCGCACCAACACATGAAAAGGTAATATGGCGCCTAAAAGGCATGAACATGCCAGGCTCATCTTCCATGTACATCAAGACAAAATATGGAAAATGGGCATAGAACCTTCTCACCCTGAACTGCAGAGTTGCTGCAAATTCTATTGTAGAAACTCCATTTACGCTGGAGCCACGTTATTGTTTTTCTGCCACTGCTCTTTTGATGCGAGCGAGATAGCACCTGAAACAATGCAGGGATCATGATGAAGACCTTTAATGAACATGAACAAAAAATGATAAAATGAACATGAATTTGGGGGGATTCTACCCCTCTGTTTAAAGATGAATGAAATAGCATAATAACGAATATTATAATTATACCAGGTTATAACAAATAGCTTATCACCAATATAATCATTCAACTATAACCAATACAATCATTCAACTATAACCAATATAATCATTCAACAACTATAACCAATATAATCATTCAACTATAACCAATATAATCATTCAACTATAACCAATATAATCATTCAACTATAACCAACATCTTTCTGTTTGTAACTCATATCATCATTCTAAAATAACCAATATCATCATTCTATTTATAACCAATATCATCATTCTATTTATAACCAATATCAACATTCTATTTATAACCAATATCACTGTTCTAATAATAACCATTTTCATCATTCTATTTATAACCGATATCATCATTCTATTTATAAACAATATCATCGTTCTATTTATAACCATATAGTTTTATTTATAACCAATATCATCATTACTTTTATAACCAATTTTACCACTCTATTTATAACCATTTATAACCATATTATCATTATACAAATTAACATTCTATTTATAACCAATATCACCATTCTATTTTTAACCAAATTATCACTCAATTTATATTTAATTTTTATATAATTCAATTGATCACACATCTTTATCTTTAATCTTTATTATTATCTTATATATTACCAGTATTATCATTCAATTTAAAACCGATTTATAACCAATATCATCGTTCTATTTATAACCAATATTATGATTCTTTTTTTACTATATTATCAATTTATAATCAATTTTTATAAAAATATATATAGTGGTTATAAATAGAATGATCTATAATATATGTAACCGACATCATTCTTTTTATAACCAATATCACTGTTCTATTTATAACCAATAGTATCTTTCTATTTATAACCAATAGTATCTTTCTATTTATAACCCATATCATCATTCTATTTATAACCAATATCACCCATCGGTTTCCAGCTTATACACAATGTCATTATTATTCCAAATGCTTCATCTGGAGTGGCCGTTCTTCTCCGATGATGCGTGTCGAGTGGGTGCTGTCGGGGAACGTGTCATTTGTAGGTATGTCAAAATCGGTCGTTAATTCTGTGTACAGGGAGTTGGGTTTATACACGTAGAACATGGCCATAATCATGAAGACCACTGTGTCGACAAACATCAGAATGGCAAACATGAAAAACTCCACAGTCTGAAATAAATGCAATAAAAAATGAAGTTTAACTTTAACAGAACAGAACATACATTTTATTTTGACTTGCACAACGTATATCATGATATATAAATACAAAGCATAGATACATATATAATTATGTTCTGTTCTGTTAAACTATTAACTTAACAAGTAATGTTAAATATTACCTCACCAATTAAGGTTAAAAATTAACTCCCAAGTAAGGTTTAACATTAACTTACTGAGTAAGGATAAATATAAACTCACAGAGTTAAATTAAATTTTAACTCACCAGGCAACGTTAAACATTAATTCAATGAGTAAAGTTAAATATTGACTCACCGAGTAAGGTTAAATATTAACTCACCAAATAATGTTAAATATTAACTCACCAAGTAAGGTTGAATATTAACTCACCAAGTAAGGTTAAAAATTAACTCTCAGGTACGGTTTAACATTAATTTCATGAGTAAGGATAAACACAAACTCACAGAGTAAAACAGTATATCATCAGGCAAGGTTAAACATTAATTCTTTGAGTAAAGTCAAAAGATTTACTCACCATTTAAGGTGAAATATTAACTCATCAAGTAAGGTTAAATATTAAGGATTAACAGTAACTGAAGTCTGACTGCATTGTAAAAAGTGTCAAGAAAACTAGGTTAAAGTGGCTCAACAAAACAACATTTGTATAGCCTTTCTGCCTCTGCTGACGGGGATTTAGAAAAGCGTCAGTCCGAGTTGATTTGTGTGCATTGAAAAACATAATGCAAAAACTTTCCCTTTAATGTTTTTATATTTCTTCATGAAACTTGCATACATGTATTCTTTGTCAAGCCAACTAACCATACCAATTTCAGAAGATTAAATGTACCGACTGTGAATGAGTACTTTGATCATTTACAAAAATCAACTTACTGGTTGTTGTTGATGTTTGAATGGTGTTTTACATCATTTTCAGTACATTTTAGGCTATGTATGATGTTGTTTTTTTGTGTGTAAATGGAGCCAGACCACCCACTATTCCTGGATAAAACCAGTGCTGTATACCACCCGCCATCCATAAGAATCGACCCTTTCTCACTTACAAGTCTAGCACCCAGCGGGATTCAGACTTAATGAACCCTTATGAAACGGTCAAGGTCACAGTCTGGGTTTAAAGGCCAGATTTAATAATCGGCAGGGGATTTTGCTTTTTGCTGGAAATGGAAAAGATAGTAGGAAAATGACACACAGTAAAACTAGGGTAATTCTGTGTTTGAAAAGGTGAGAAAAGAGCGACACTAAAAACAGTCAGGATAAGCAGTAAACATCCTTTAATTTATGCCACTATTTTGATTTTTTCAACACCAGTTTGAAAAGACTATGGTGTTGTCCAGTGAAATGATACAATCTGTCAGTCATCCAATCAGAAAATAGGGTTTTATGCAATAATATTAGGATGCAACTTCATGAGCCAGCCAACCAGAATGCTGAATACAAAATGCATTTTATTCACATGACACTTACCTGACTAGGTATAGCGTGTATGTTGGCCACTATAATCACCACCAGGTCACCAAAGGACACGGTCAGCAGCCATATCGCATTTACTACAGACTTCAATGACGTTGGGGCCTGTAAACAGTAGTGTAAATATGATGTCTTTATTTTAACACGGAAAACCTTTATAAACCGTAATTCAACTTAAAAAAAAAAAGAACTTGCTTTCAATCAATTATTTTGGAAAACAAATCTTTAATACCAGTATAGTCATGATGAAGTTAACATTTTACGTGTCTGCAATTCAAAGACGTCATAACCTAAAAACATAAATTCTTATTTTCCTATATTCTTTTTTTGGCAAACTTCGTCACTTCCTGAAACGTTTATAAATGAAAGAAAATTATAAAGAAAACCTCCAACTCTTGCAATCATGTGAAAATAACTTTTATTGTTGCAAAATAGAAAATGTGAAGAAAATAAACATTTCCTGGCTCATGTTTCAAATTACACATGAAAATAGCAAAGTCATTTCTTTAAAAACAGTTATTAATGTTGTTTACATGTCTCAATGTAGATATATGGTACTAAATATTGCATTTCTGACTAAGTGCAAGAGCAATAACGGCGCATGAAATTGATCGAGCCAAACCAAAATTGTGTCACACACATCTACACTTCATGTTGATCATCATGATCATAGGTACAAAGTTTCAATTGAATATCTGGAAAGCTGTAGAAGTAGTTCGCTTCACAAGACTGCATATGCTGAATATATAGCGATTTTGAATAAGTGCAGATCAAGGACAATAACTCTGCATGGCATTGACTGAGCTGCACCAAAATTGTGTCACACACATGTACATTTCATGTTTATCACATTCACAAAGTTCAATTCAATATCTTCAAAACTGTAAAAGTAGTTCACTCCACAAGATTGCAACTTTGACTAATAATATTTAGCAATAACTCTGCATGGAATTGATGAACTGAAATTGTGTCATGCACATCTACACTTCAAGTTGATCTTTAATATATACAAAGTTTCAATTGAATATCTGGAAAACTGTACAAGTACAGTACATCTCACGCAAAACCCATACTTTACTCTTTCTCGCCAGTGAGGAATTTACAAATCGCGTAATTACGCGGAGTTTCGATGATAAAACTATGCGGAGTCTGAAAAGCCTCTCGGCGTACTTACGCCACGGAAGTACGCCACGATACTCTGCGTAGACAAACTCGGAGTTCGCCGAGTCAAAACTGCACAGGTAAAAGGTGCAACTTTTTCTAATGCATAATTATTCAATAACTTTAGAAAAAATCGAAGCAGAAGACTTTTGTTTTGTTTTGGAAAAGCGGATGTGGGAAAATTTGAATGCCCGGATTATGTATACTGGGTCACGACAGTTATATGGCGGTTCCTATTACCGGCTTCGCGGCAACTGAACATAACATTCAATTAGTCATTATTATACTGGAAATTATAATTATGTTTTTAATTAGTCTTTCTTTGTAAAAAATTACTATTTTGATGTTTATTATTACATCGAAGGGTTCTTTAGTCAGAAATAATCAGAAAAAATGGTAAAGAATTCCGGGTCATAAACCCGTTATTAGTGCCGCCTTGTTAAAAGATGCATACATGGCCAAGGATTATGGGTATTTATGTCTGTAGGAAAACTGTGACTTTCGGACAACAAAAACGAACAAAACTTGTGATTAAATGCATTAAAAGTTTGAAATATCTATTTGTTTCGAAATTTATTCATTGTATTTATCAGTCTTGTCAACTTTGCACATAAAAGATGCACTCGGCGTCTCATTGTTTGCACTTTTTCTGGCGATTGATTGCTTTTTTAAGTGCGATATCGGACAAGTTGAAAAGTTGTCGGAAAATTCAGATTTTTCCCCAATAATAAATCACCACAGGTGTGCACTCATGGTTAATTGGATTCTACGTGGAGTAACTCGGAGTGTGAGTGACTCGACAATGGCGTACTTTCGCCGCGTGAATTCGCCGAGTACAAACACTGACTCCGCGCGAAACTCGATACGACCAAACTCGATGAATAGAGTAAAGTGTGGGTTTCGCGTGAGCTGTACTGTTGTTCGCTCCACAAGATTGCGCTGAATATAGCATTTTTGAATAAGTGCAAGGGCAATAACTCTGCATGGAATTGACCGAACCAAACTAAAATTGTGTCATGCACATGTACACTTCATGGTCATCATGTGTATTAAGTTTCAAATCAATATCTGGAAAAATGTAGAAGTAGTTCGCTCCACAAGATTCAACAGACCGACCGACCAACAGACGCCTGCCACAGTGACTCCTATATACCCCCTCAAACTTCGTTTGCGGCCCCTCAAACTTCGTTTGCGGGGGTATGGGGTATGAAAATAGGGTACTGGTAGGGAAAACATTTTATTTTCTAAAAATATTCAATTTCTATTTTCTTTCACTCTATACTTTTAAAAACTTAAAAACTAACTTAAATATATATGTTTTAAAGGCAGAATATGCTTATTAACACATAAACCAAAACAGTTGACGAAGCACTAGGAAGCGTTAGAACATAGATAGTTACACTAACGAATAAACTGAATGAAATTAAACTGTACACATTGATTGTGCCAAAATAAATATTTGTGTATTAATCACGCTGTATCCCTTGCTCCGATGCTAAGCACAACACAGGAAGTGTGCAGATCCAAATGATTTATTTATAGCACAGGTAATGTTCATGTAAGCACAAGAGTTAAAAAGTCAGAGTGCCTTTTTAACGAAGTGTACTTTTCTAATCAGTTGTTTCTATTAACAGCTGGGTACTTCAGGCAATGCAAATTTAGCGGTAATATTATACACTAATACTTGACACAAAGTCTCTATCATCTCTGTTAAGGTTAACAATAAGCATATTTAATATCAGGTACTGAGCAGATAGAAAACATTTTTTGCTTAAAATGTTGAGCCCTTAAAATTGGGGTCACCAGATCCACACATATAATTTTATTTTGCCTAATATAAAAATTATTTTCAGAAATAAATACTGATTAAACAAAACATACCTGCGAGTATGCAAACGATAATCCACTGATGGAAAACAGCACCTCTCCGACAGTGATCAGGAAGTACTGGGGTATCATCCACGCCATGGATACTGTGTTCTCGTGTACGTCAGTGAACAGCATCACCTCCGGCTGTAACACATACCATAGTAAGCGTAATAAATAGAGGATATCATATTTCCCATTATACATGACATATTTTCAAAAACTATAGCTTATTTTCTTAGTAGTTAAAAATATAAATATATAAAGTTATTTAAAAAAAAAAAAAAAATTGAAAAAGGTAACAACAGTGAAAATAAAACTCATTATTTCACTGGTAAAATGCAGTATTCCATTGCTTGTGCTTGTATTTATCATGCAACTAAAGTTTCTACTTCACAAATACAGCAACTATCTAATATACCAATTGTTTTCCCTACTCAACTGCTGTAATATGCAAGTTGAGTACACATGCTCTTTAAGATGATTAAAAGTCATAAATTTAAAATTTAAAGTCATAAAATTTAACTTTAATAGTTAGCAGTGAGAGACAAGAAGGTTCCAAAAACAGCATCTTTACCCTCTCGACTATGGATCTTTTTTATGAAGATAAGATGAATTATAAATTCCAATAAAAAAAGTAAACAAGAAAATCGGTAGAACCAATGGGAACTCCCTGAAATGTATCCTCAACTTATCATATGGCGGTGTATCACCCAGCAGTATTCAATTTGCAGTCCCATCGGTAGTTTTTGAGTAATGCTCCAGACAAGAATTATAAGTATAAATTTACAAATAGCAATAACTCTAATATGAATGAAGACAGAGTTATGGTTCTTGTGCTCTACTCTTCCTCTCATGGCCCTTTATCATTGTGTGAACCCATTAGAAGGTTATGAGTTATGCTCCGCACCAGAATTATAAGTATAAAATTACAAAGGGCAGTAACTCTAATTTGAATAGAGACATAGTAAGGGTTCTTATGCTCTACCTTTCCTCTCATTGCTCTTTATCACTGTGTGAAATTTCATTACGTCCCATTAGTAGTTTTTTAGTTATGCTCCGGACAAGAATTATAAGTATAACATTACAAAGGGCAATAACTCTAATTTGAATGAAGATAGAGTTATGGTTCGAAGATAGAGTTATGGTTCTAGTACTCTGCACTTTCTCTTATTGCTCTTTATCATTGTATGAAGTTTCATTACAGTCCCATTAGTAGCTTTTGAGTTATGCTCTGAACAAGAATTATAAGTATACAATTACACAGGGCATTAACTCTGATTTGAATGAATAAAGAGTAATGGTTCTTGCGCTCTGCACTTCCTCTCATTGCCCTCTATCATTGTGTGAAGTTTCATTGCAGTCCCATGATTAGTACTTTTTGAGTTATGCTCCGGACAAGAATTATAAATATAACATTTCAAAGGGCAATAACCCTAATTTGAATAAAAATAGAGTTATGGTTATTTTGCTCTGCACTTCCTCTCAGTGCCCTCTATCATTGTGTGAAGTTTAATGGCAGTTCCAGAAGTAAATGTTATGATCCGGGCAAGAATGAGACAGATGGACGGCAGGACTGACAAAGCGGCAACTATACGCTCCGAAGAAAAAATTCGGTGAGCACAAGAATACAATCAGATAAAAAATGTAGGAGGAGATGAGCGGACAAGCTTTATATTTAAAAAAAACTTCAAAGTCCCGTAACTCTGCAAAAAAACAACAAGAGGTCAATGACCTTGAAGCTCTACTGATTTTGATTTCAGGAAGTAGTCGCTACAAACAGTTTTTTTGAAAATTTATTTTTAGCCGTGGCGGCCATCTTGAATTTCCGGCCGACCTGAAATTTTGCTAGAAAATCCGTCAAGTAGTTTCAGAGGAGTAGTCGCTACAAGTGTTCATTATATAACTCTATGTAAACAAAGATGGCCGCTGACAGCCATGTTTAACATCGAATCAAAACGATTTTTGACAAGGACCAACATCATGTCATGCTGATCATTTTAGAAAAAGTCCCATATCAATATCACTTATAGTTTTCAAGAAGTAGTCGCTACAAACTTGTATTTTGAAAATCTATTTTTAGCCATGGCAGCCATCTTGAATTTCCGGCCGACCTGAAATTTTGCTAGGATCAATAAGACATCAAGAGCAACATTCGTGAAGTTTCATGAAAATCTGTCAAGTCGTTTCAGAGGAGTAATCGCTAGAAGTTTTCATTATATAACTCTATGTAAACAAAGATGGCCAATGGCAGCCATGTTTAACATCGAATCAAAATAATGGTCGACTCGGATAACCATCATGTCATGCTGATCATTTTAGAAAAAGTCCCATATCAATATCACTTTTAGTTTTCAAGAAGAAGTCGCTACAAACTTATTTTTTAAAAATCTATTTTTAGCTGTGGCGGCCATCTTAAATTTTTGGCCTATCTGAAATTTTGCTAGGATCAATTAGACATTCAGAGCAACATTCCTGTAAAGTTTCATGAAAATCCGCCAAATAGTTTCAGAGGAGTAGTCGCTACAAGTTTTCATTATATAACTCTATGTAAACAAAGATGGCCACTGGCAGCCATGTTTAACGTCGAATCAAAACGATTTTCGACAAGGACCAACATCATGTCATGCTGATCATTTTAGAAAAAGTCCCATATCAATATCACTTAGAGTTTTCAAGAAGTAGTCGCTACAAACTTGTTTTTTAAAAACCTATTTTTACATTTGGCGGCCATCTTGGATTTCACATCAACATGAATTTTTGCTAGGATCAACTAGACTTCATGGGTAACATTTCTGTAAAGTTTCATGAATATCCATTCAGTAGTTTCAGAGGAGAAGTCGCTACAAAAAAAGTTTACGGACAGACAGACGGACGGACGGACGACGGACGCCGCACAACGGCATAAGCTCTGCTGATCTCTGATCAGTAGAGCTAAAAACAAATCAACCGGAACATCCTGACAATATGCGCTAAATCTACTAGACATCATATTGATACAACCTATAAACGTCCATGAAAATTGGACGAAAAGTTGACGAGTTGAGCAGACAAGCTTTTGAACTGAAGAACTTCAAAATCCCGCCAAAAAATATTTAAATTGAACATTCTGACAATAAGCCCTACTAGACATCATACCGATACTTCAGGAATATTAAAAAAAAATAGCAGGTATGTTGATAACAACAAGATTCAATGTTGCTATCACCATTTTGATTTGAAATATGCGTTACAATGATTACACATCAACTATGGGTATTGTATTCGTGAGTTGGTAAATTTATGTTTTATAGTAACATATACGCATTATATTATAAACACCAAACACAAACACCAGTTACAAATCTGGTATAACATATATATTTATTGTGAAATACGGAAGGGCGGTTACAGAAAGTAATCTGCCAAATATAGACAAAATTAAACAACAAAACCATTTATCAAACCTCTATCCAGTTGTTCAGGTCATATAATAATGTATATGTGCCGATTAAAAGTATAGGATTGTTTAAGTTCTTAAAATAACCTAAGTAAAATGCGTAAAATGAATTATGAGTTGGTAACTCTTAATTCGACGCTCCAGTTTTAGGGTTTGGTGTGGCTGGTTAAAGCCGTTTATATTGTGTATACAAAGTTTCGATTCTCAAAATATTAAGTGATATATACCTCATCATCAGTAGTTTAGAAACAGTGTATATGTTGTAAAATCTGGCTGTTGTTGGCAGGATAGGGGCTTCAAGGTATAAAAGAAGAAATTTCATGGTAACTGACAAAAGCCCACAAAAAAGTTTTTTGACCTTTTGACCTTTGACCTTAGATATATGGACCTGATTCTTGCGTGTGACATGACAAACCTTCTCATTGTGATTGTATTTTGGACGGATGAACGAACGAACGGACATTTTGGGTTTAGGTGGCTACACCATTGTTCTCCCTATTGTCTAAGTAGCCACATAAACCCAAAAATAGCCACATAAACCTACGGAATGAATATAATTGTTCTCATAGCCCCATAACCCCAATCTGTTAGCTCGGACAAACAAACGAACAGACACGTCGGACAGTGTGATTACTATATGCCTCCTTTTGGAGGGCATAAAAAATAAAAAAAAAGGAAATGAGGATTAATGAGTTTTTAGGAGTTCATACGTTTTTTTCCGTGCCACTGACAACAGCGGTGTACACTCCACCAGTGCCGAAGGTCAGGCTCACTCCCGTGTTGGTCCATTCTGACAGAGATAGTTCAGGCCTGTATAAACTGTACCTGCAATTACAAAATTTGATTTAGTTATTATTATGGAGTTTTCTTTTAAAGATTAAAGTTATTAAGGTTACCGATAAAGTATTGACGAATATTCTAAAAAATATACCTAAAAAAACAAACGAAAACCCTCTAAGACTGAAATATTGTTTCAGTCTTTAAAATAATAGTTAAAAGACTGAAAATATTTAAGAGAGTTTAGGAAGTTGTTTTCCAAAATATGGATAAAATTTAACTGAGTACATCTTCTATTTACTGATTTTGTAACCATCGTCTGGTTGGACTTAAAGGGACACCCGCCAATCTAGATTTGTTTAAAACTAGCACCGCCCAATTTTTCTATATAATATATATTTAAAAAAATAACTATTTTTTGCTAATTGGCTCTTAGCGCCTGTCGGCAAATTATTTTGCACACCCTGTTTGCATATTTGCACATCCAAGTCTTGACTTTAATCCTAATACACTGTTATTAGGTCTGCAATTTAACGACTGACCACACCACTCAAATCTATGCTTTTAGGCAGAAAATAGCTTCCAACAGTTGTTAATGGCTCACCAACACAGGATTTAATTTATTTAGAGATGTTTTCATTAATTAACAATGCTTAAAGGGAATGTAGCAACACAGTCAAACTATCTCTATTATTAAGAGATCTGAAAAACTTGAATAAGGGTGAAAGAATTATCAAAATCAGATGATAAACAAAGAAGATAGGATAATTTGAAAGTCCTTTTGAAATGGATATAGAAGCCGCCATATTGAAAGCTATGACATCACAGTTCTAAATGACCATTTATGGAATATTTATAAATATTAAAATTTACTGATTTATAGGAAAAATTGACAACTGTTTTAAAAAATATGTATACTTAATGACATTAATGCTTTATATGACCAGTAAATGATTTTGCATTCACTTGCACTGATTTTCTTTGCTTTAAATGATATTTGTCAATATTCCATATATGGTAATTTGGAACTATGACATCATCGTGCTCAAAATGGCGGCTCTCATATCCGTTTTAGAACATCCTTCAAACGGTCATATCTTTTTTGTTTATCATCTGATTTTGATAATAAAGGAATAGCCCTTATTTTCACTGCCTAAAATACTTCTTCTTTAAAATATAATTTTCTAGGAACTATTTATTTGTTTCTAATCAATGTAAAAACAAGGAATGTCATTGTAAGTGACAAATACATCCCCAACGTGACCTTGACCTTGGAGCCACGGACCTGGATTTTATGCGAGACATGTCGTCTTGTTGTGGTGAGCACTTGTGCCAAGTTATTTGAAAATCTGTCCATGTATGTCAGAGTTATTAACCGAACACAAAAGCACTTCATTTTGACCTTTGACCTCTGTGACCTTGCCCTTGGAGCCACGGACCTGGATTTTGTGCACGACACGCCGTATTGTTGTGGTTAGCAATGGTGCCAAGTTATTTGAAAAGCCGTCCATTATTGTCAGAGTTATTAACCGGACACGATTGTACGGACGGACGAATGTACAGAAGGACTGTGCGACTATTATATGCCACCCTTTGGGAGCATAAAACAACAACAACAGTTAATTCAAATAGATGCCCCAAACAATAATGTACGGAATGAAGTATAATTTATTTTATTTTTTATTTTGTTTAACTTACGTTGTAGGACCTACATTCTTGAACTCTGTGGCCATATATCTGGAGATGTTGAAGGGAGTGCCAATGTTTTCTGTCACAAGACTGGAGACGCTAGAGGACACCAGGCTTAGGTGTCCAGGCTTGAAGTCTACAGTACTAAACAAACTGAAATTATAGAAAAACTACCCTATTATATTTGGTTCATACACAAGACTGTAGGCTCAGGTGTCCAGACTTGTAGTCTACAGACCTAAATAAACTGAAATTATAGAAAAAACTACCCTATTAAATTTGGTTCATACACAAGACTGCAGTCGCTAGAGGAAACCAGTCTCAAGTGTCCAGAATTGAAGTCTACAGTACTGAATAAACTGAAATTATACAAAAACTACCCTATTAAATATGATTCATACACATTTACATACAAATTTTAATGTCCTTTCAGGGCTTTTTCCCACAAAACTGGGAAAGGGCCCATGCCTGTTCTATTATGAGGGGGGAAAACATGCTTATTTCTCATTTTGGGAAAGATTTAACTAATATGACAATAATGTGCTTTATATGTTTATTTATTACGATTTATTACTGACTTTATCATGCCAATGAGTTTGAAGAGTTTTGCTAGATACTAAGATAGCACTATTAACAACCTTTACATAATTTCCAGCATATTTTAGGCTATATATGACGGTTGAATTCTTCTTGGTGGAGGAGGCAGACCACCCACTTTTTTCAGGACAGAACCAGTACTGTATACCTCCCGCCATCCGTAAGAATGAACACTTTCTCACTTACAAGGCGAGCTCGAGTGGGATTTGAACCCGCAGCGATGAGTGGCGAGGAAGTTTCAAACGCAGCATCTTTACCAAGGTATGACCAATGTACAAACAGACTAGAGTTACACTATAATTTATGCGTTCCCTATTATTTTATTTGCTCGACACATAATTATGACGCCTGGAACTGTTCCTTACTACTAATCTTATCAATAGCTTACCATGGTTCTTTTATATAATCATAGGACAGACTCCGATACACGAAACCTCTCAGTTTACATCCCCATCCAACAGACGAGGCTGGACAGACTCCGATACACGGGACCTCTCAGTTTACATCCCAATCCAACAGACGAGGCTGGACAGACTCCGATACACGGGACCTCTCAGTTTACATCCCCATCCAACAGACGAGGCTGGACAGACTCCGATACACGGAACCACTCAGTTTACATCCCCATCCAACAGACGAGGCTGGACAGACTCCGATACACGGAACCTCTCAGTTTACATCCCCATCCAACAGACGAGGCTGGACTGACTCCAATACAAGGGACCTCTCAGTTTACATCCCCATCCAACAGACTAGGCTGGAGAGCCTCTCAGTTTACATCCCCATCCAACAGACGAGGCTAAGGTAAGTCACTTGCCCAAGAACACACCTCAGAAACCCAGTGAAGCCATTAGGCTTGAGCTCGATGTCCGGATTCAACCTTCTGGTCTCTCACCGCTGCAGTTTCGAATCCCTGGGATGGCGGGAGGTCTACAATACTGGTGATACCCAGGAAAAAGTGAGTGGTCTGCCTCCACCACGAAAAATCGACTCATATATAGCCTGTGTGCTGAAAATGACGTAAAACACCATTCAACCAACCACACTGGATTCCAAGACCACCTTGTTATCTACTGTGTCACATGGCTCCTTCACATTATTTGGAGATTATGAGGTTTCCAATCACTTTGTTTTCTAAAAGACAATTGACTATTTCGAGAATATCAAAGCCCCACGGAATATAATCCTACCTGACAGCAGCATCTCCATGTTTAGGCTTTTTTCTCTGGTCTTCAAACTGAAATAGAAATTATATAGAGGATATTTGTTGTTTTGGAGTGAATAACAGATTTTATTTCACCGAGAAGTGTGAAAACGTTATATTTTCACGAATGCAAAGCATAAGTGAAAATACTGAAGTTTGATCATTTCGAGATGAAATAAAGTGTTGTAATGAATATGTAATTCCAATCTGTCAATCAGGCTTATATCCACAAGAGGTTTGATCCAATTTAACGTTTAATCGATATTTACACCTGTACCAAAAGCAAGCGTTGTCCGACAAACAACTCTAAAATACAATAGATCACATGGCCAATGTTTGTGGGAAGTTGACCCAGGAACATTAGAGGGCGGAGTTAGAAACTGAATGTCTGAACTATCCATTGGGGTTTGCAAATTCCTGAAAGTTACAGTGTATGTGTGGTTTTGGATTGAACACATTTCCTGGAATCTTGACAGTTTCTAACAAGACGGAAGCTTTGGGATATTACCTGGCGGGGATATCTTTATGTACACTGTCCCGTTTTATTGGAATGACAATAGGGTAAGAGTGAGGTTTGGTGAACCCTAGAACCAGGATTAAACCCCAAGCAGCCTTTTTTTGTCACACCATTCCAAGGTGGTAGCCATATTGTCAACACTTCTATGTTTATGTCATGACTTTTATTCATCTTTGTAATTATTGTTTGTTTTTTGCGTGTTTTTGGTTGACTGTGGTCCTTGAATGCTACACTTCCTGTTTGACTTTTATACCTCATTTTGTTGATGATATGCCTGATAGAAGGTATAGGAAGTGGCTGAGGAGATTATATGAATCTTTCATGGGTATCCGGTGAAGATAGGGAAATTCCAACCCGAGGTATGTGTTTTTATCGGAACCGAGGTTCCGATTAAAACACTTATACCGAGGGTTGGAATTCCCTATCTGAACTGAATACACATGATAGATTCTTTTTCTTGCATAACAGAGACATGTTGTGCGTTGACGCAGCACCTACTAACGTTTTGCATGTTTTCCTGCATACCGGATGTTGGCGCGCGTGAATTTTATCTCGACCCTAGGGTGAGATGGAAATATCTAGCCCCGGTAAAATGATGGATATCCTTGTCCGGTATGCAAGAAAACCTAGAACATCACTGGAGTCCAAATGTTTAACAATTATGCAGACTGTACTAAACAATATTTGCAATTTATAAACAAGAGGTCCAAGATGGCCCTAAATCGATCACCTGATTTATTTACTGGCACATTATCGAACTTCTTCGAAATCTTATGGTCATATACAATCTGTGCAAGTTTGGTTAAGATTTTTCAAGAAATGTGGCCTCTGTTGTGTTAACAACATTGATATAAAGACACTGACAAAGTTTGGTAAAGATCAAATACAAAATGAAGGTGCTAGAGTGTAACCTGGGACAGGGCCAAATGTGACCCCAGGGCTACATGTAATATATGAGAGCTGTGTGCCTTGTGGTTTCAGAGTAGAAGATTTTTTAAGTTTTCCCTATACAAGTCTATGTAAAGCATGTGTTCCAGAGAAGTAGACTTTAATGGCTTTCCTATATAAGTCTATGTAAAACTGTGACCCCCGGAGCGGGGCCAAATTTGACCCCAGGGTCACCATTTGAACAAACTTGGTAGAGGACCATAAGCTTATAGCAAATGCAAAATATTAAACCTCTGGCTCATGTAGTTCCAGAGAAGAAGATTTTTTCAGTTTTTCCCTATACAAGCTTATGTAAAACTGTGACCCCCAGGGCAGGGCCAAATTTGACCCCAGGGTCATCAATTGAACAAACTTGGTAAAGGACCAAAGTAAACGCAAAATATTAAACCTCTGGCTCTTGTAGTTTCAGAGAGGAAGATTTTTAAAAAACAACACCTATACAAATTTATGTAAAACTATGACCCCCTGGACGGGGCCAAATTTGACATCAGGGTCACCATTTGAACAAACTTGGTAGAGACCATAAGCAAATGCAAAATATTAAACATCTGGCTCTTGTAGTTTCAGAGAAGAAGAATTTTTATAAGTCTATGTAAAACTGTGACCCCCGGGACGGGGCCAAATTAGACACAAAGGTCACTATTTGAACAAAGTTATTAGAGGACAATAAGCTGATGCTAAATATAATATATGAAAGCTCTGTGCCAGAGAAGATTTTTTAAAGTTTTTTCCTATATAAGTCTATGAAAAACATGCAAAATCTCAACATACAAACTTTGGATCCCCAGAGCACGGTCATTTTTGACCCTGGGTACTTCTTTTGAACAAACTTGATAGTCTAGGCGTTGGCGTTCATTTTAAAAGAAAAACTGTCGAAATCTGTCCAACGGTTCTTGAAAAGAAGTTTTTTTAAGGTTTCGACCATATATGATAATGGTGGCCATCTTGGATGTCGCGCTGATAAATTTAAAAGGCATTCATCTAAGGATCATATATGTGAAGTTGGATCAAAATTGGCCAAGCGGTTTCTGGGGAGAAGTCGTTTGAAACAAAAGTTAACGACGACGGACGGCAATGGACGAAGAGTGATCCCAATAGATCACCTTGAGCCTTCGGCTCACATTACATCTACCTTGTGTATTATTTATGCATTTATTTATCTCTGTATTGCACTGGGTATTTTAGCGAGCAGGCCTTTCAATAACTACTGAAAAGGGGGGGGGGGGGGGGGGGGGGTCCCTTCGAAGTAACAAACACAAACAAAAGAGAATAGCATGCTTGTTTTTTTATAAGAAACGCTAGCGTGAATGTCAATAAATACTGAAAAGTGGATCCCTTGGAAGCAACAAACAAGAGGAAAAAGTAGCAGACTTGGTTTTATTGAGTCTGTTCATGAGAGGTAATAGAAGTTGCAATGCCTCTCATGCCCTCTGGCACCAGTTTAAGCGGTATTCTGCTTAAAGCCAAAAATATTGGGATTGATGATCCCAAAGGACCAGTAAGTAATAACACTACTGATCTGCGACTTTTTACAGCCGTTACACAGCAATAAACAAACGCTAGTGTGAATGTCAATAAATATCTTACAATGTCACAGAAAGTGACAAATGCCACCAAAATGGTGTACTCAGTTCACCTTTGACTGCCAAGTGTGACCTTGACGTTTGAGGTACCAACCTGATTCATGCACGCGACACATCTTCTCATTGTGGAGAACACTTGCGAGAATTTTCAT
Source organism: Cyrtodaria siliqua (assembly GCA_037043455.1). Taxonomy (NCBI): domain Eukaryota; kingdom Metazoa; phylum Mollusca; class Bivalvia; order Adapedonta; family Hiatellidae; genus Cyrtodaria; species Cyrtodaria siliqua. The sequence continues at coordinate 143,208 of JAWPHD010006494.1, forward strand.
GGAAATCCCTTTAATACTTTTGAAGTTATGCCCGAGACTGATTCGGAAAGAACTGTTTTGGACGAACGAACGGACGTGCAATTAATATTTGCCCCCTCTCTTCGGGGGCATAAAAAAGACTAATTTATGAAATGACATGTATTTCAACCAGTCGATGGAGAACCACATCATTGGTATCATTCCCGATATCAAATCAATGTCTCTAACTTGAAGCATGCATTGAAAAATAAATAACAATTACAAAATGTATGAGATATTTTAAATCGATTTTTTTTAGCATGGGATTTGATACAAGGAAAGAAATCAGTTAAATATTATGATGATAATTTATTAAATTAATACCTGTTTTAGCTGTAGTTTGTGAAACTCATTTTCGAAGGTAATAAGTCTGTATGCCAACCCCTCCTTAAATGTGAACGAGGTCGTCTGACCTGGTAGGCAAGTTGCTGTGATTTGAATGGAGTAATTACCCGGGGAACGCACAATAAACTCGCTCATCTGTAGAGTAGAAGAAATGGATCACAGTTAATAGATTATATAATATGGTTCACTCCATTCTTAAAGGGGGTACATCAGGCTCTAGGGGTCCGACTTAAAATTGACAAATAACGATATTTTAAAGAGCCAAAACGCAAGAGCCTAAAAACGACTACAAGGAAATTTGTTTTGTACAGTAGTGTTTGCTATCCTAGGTTATGCACAAGGGTTAATTGAAATATGAATTCATTCAAAGTCTACGGTGATTTCAAATTTTAGACCGAATCAACACATAGTTTTATCAGGAATTCGAATATTTTTTTAAATTTTAGATTTTTCTAAACCTGAGGTTTTAAATTATTAATGCAAGTACATAGCTAGTAGAAAACCTTCGCACTTGCCTTTTTTTGTGAGTGACCAAAAATACTAAGTTTGATCCCTGACCCTAAAGTGAAGTAGTCC